>CM038793.1:126497093-126608007 GCA_021764765.1 Vicia sativa | reverse complement strand
GAATGGCATTTGGTCGAGAATAGGTATCTGTAACAGAGAACTCTTCTAGGGTAGGAACAAGCGATAATCTAGAAATGTAAAGACAATGGTGCTTGGATCGCTGGAATAGGACGTGCATCATATCTTCTTCAAGGAGATAACCAAGTCGAGTGAATAACCCGTGTCTTGATGGTGTGAGCATGGTCGGGAATTTGAAACCAATTCTTTGAGTTGAGAGGGATACCACGAAGTTGATTCGGATAGTCTTTCTAGAAGCCATAATCCAAAAGGAGCAAAGATAAATCCCTGGGTCCTTGAAATAGTTAGAAATGATATGCAATCACGGATGATGTCATGATGTCATGTTTAGCACCTGAACAATTCACCTGATGAGCTAGGGTTAAGGCTTGCATGAGGTATAGGTGATTACCCTACCAAAAGTTTGAGTTGGTTCATCACATCCTATAATAAGCTTAGGGTTCTAGGAATCGTATCCACGGATCTTTCTGTGGCGCTTATTTCAATACGGCCAAGTGGTCGTCGAAAATGTCCCAAGTCTAATCTCGATGGCGTAGCATCGGTATCAACAACCTCGGTCTACACCAAGCCGGCCATCTCACTACCTTCAATGGCCAAGATGGGTCAATTAAGGTTCTAAAAGTTTAGTTGGCAGTGACACTGCGAAGCCAAATACTATCTTGACTTGGGAATGAAGAGTATCGGGACAGTGTCAGCTAACGTAGCCATCATGTTGTGGATTTAGTTATCGTCTAGCGGTCGCGATGATCTAATGCCACTTACCTAAAAGGAAACCGGATCGGGTGTAGGATCCCCAACAATATAATACCCAAGCAACCCTTAAAGATAAAGCATACAAGTCAAACAAAAAGCAATAAGGTTATCTAAAGAAATCCCTAAGGCAATTCTCTCTTTTAAGGGTGTTTCCCAGTGGTCTTGATTCTATAATACGGTGAACTGACTTTGTAGGATTTTGTATCCAAATGTGCGGATAGCAAGAGTGCATGCCAGACTTTTATTTTATCAATTAAGGGAAGGTAAAAGTAGCGAGAAAAAGACCTTCGTTAGATTACGAGTTCGGAGAATGGTTATGAAAAGGGAAGGTATTAGCACCCCTTTCCAGTAGTATTATCTCAGACTCTTGATTCTCTAGATCACTTTTTAAAATTGCTTTACATGTGTTTGACAAAGATGTTTTGAAAAGAGGCATTTCACTTTGACTTTGTAATGACTCATGTAGGAGTGTATACAAAGTGTTGGAAATGTTTTGTTGTTTTGAAAAGAATTTGAACTTTGAAAAAAGTGTGTGGTGTGAAAAGCATTTGTTTTAGAGCAAGCAACTAAAGAGACTTATTTACCACTCGAGGTGGTGGTTTTTTGTTACTTCTACATTCCTTTAGAATAGCGCTAGCCATACCATTAGTTAGTAGGTAGCTCAGATTTAGATTTGGATGTAAGCGGGACATTCGAAGGGACATCGGATGGTCATGAAGGCAACTTGTAGGAAGTATCCTAGCACATCGAAGGACTATCATCATTTTCGTGGCGACAATCGAGTCAAGATCATGTATTCGGAGGCGACATCAATGGGTCTTATGATCTTTGTATCGAAGGGCTATGATGATTTGTTTGAAACAGCGGTGCTAGAATACCTCTACGTTCGGGGACATGACCATTTGAAATCCAGCGAGAGAGAGAATTACCTAGGGGTGCGTGTGTGAAAAGTGTGTTGATTTGATTATGTTATCTTGAAGATTAGTGGGCTATGTCCAATTATTATCTTGCCATACCGCCTAATTACTAACAATTTATAGGGTGCGGAAAGTAAAATCACAGATGTAAAAGCGAAAATGTAAAGTGCGGAAAGATAAACCTCGCTATTACATGGCTTTAGAGGCGAATACATAATTTAAACTACGGAAAAGTAAAATCCTAAATTAAACTATTACAACCCATATGCAATTACATTATTGAAAATAAAATAAAGCGGAAGAATCGATCAGATCGGATCGACACAGCAAACAAAGAAATCGGAAAATGCAATATGATCGAATAAGAGAAAAAATGTTAGAAAACAAATTTAATATGGAAAAATTAATACATACTGGAAATAAGATAAATATATTAAAATAATTTTTTGGGATTTTTTAGATGCAATTTAGTAATTTAAAATGAATTTATAATGATTTAAATGTTAAAATAAAAATAAAAATAAATATGCATGCAAAAAGAGATTTTTAAGTTTATTAAATTAAATAAAGACTTTTAGAATATAAATGCAAAATGAAAATATTTTTTGATGAATTTTTAATGCATAAATAAAATATGGAAATTAATTAAAATAGGATGGAAATATTAAAAATAAGAAAATATGGAAGAGTTTGCAAGTTTGGAAAAAGAAAATCAAAATGGGGTGCCAATGAGGTTCGAACCAGGTCATGAGAGGCATCTTGGAGCAGTGGCGACTTTACCACTCGCCCGACTGGTTTGTTGTCATGGAATGGAAGCAGGTGATCATAAGAAGCAGCGTCATTATCGGATCGGTCAAAACCAATCGACTGGTGGGGTCCTACGGATGGGTGAGCGAATCGAGAGAGCATGGGCATCACGCCGCGGTCAAGGGTCGACCGGGGTCCACCATCGGACCCTGCGCGATCATCTTCCTGGCCGACCTTTTTGAAACACCGCAAAATATGAATAAAAGGAAAAGGAAGACCTTGTCCACCTAAATTGGACCTACGAGTCCATTGATGGCATTAGTTTTGGTGAATCGGCACATGCGGTGGTTAAACTCAGATCCAAAAACCTAACAATGGCATTACATGATTCTAACGTCCAAACCTTGAGCGATGGCCGGATCTCATCCATGGAACCACATGATCACATTGCAAGCATTAGAATCAATTAAAAGCAGGCTGGTAATAAAATACGAATTCAAGAAAAATCAATTATGTATGCATGTATATGGTTCGATTCACGTGTTTTAACCCATGGCATGAGTGTATACTTACAAACTTACCTCTTGAAGACAATGGAGTGGATGGTTTGGGCTGAAAAGGGCTGGAGAATAAAATTGAATTTTCAAGAATTGAGAAAAATTTGGCAAGAGTTTGGGTTTGTTTTAGGTTAGGGTTGTGTGGTTTCTGGCTATGATGTGATATTTATAGAGAGGATTGGAAGGGAAAAAGGAATGGAAAGATTTGATTTGGAGCATTCAATATTTTTCAAATAAAATCAATTTTCTTGAAAAAATTTGATTTCTTCTTCAATGCAAGATCAAGCACAATTTGGCAAGTATATTGGGCTATCTTGGACTCGAGGAACATATAAAATCAGCCCTTTTGGAAAAAAAATATGATTTTCATATTTTATATAATTTAATTTTGAATTAAATGTTCTAAAATTCAAAATAAAATCAATAAAATAGAAAATTGCCATGGCCAACATTTATAGGTCAAAAATAATGTTATGAACAAGTTTGGATCAAAAGATTATAGGCCCGTTTGGAAAATTTTGCAATTTGACCAATATGTCCTTTTGCGATTGTCCAAAATTCCCCGACTTGAATAGTGTATCTTGCTCAATTTTCCACATTTTGAGTGTTCTTGGACTTTTTGGAAAGCACTAAGAGTCCTCTAAACAATGTCTTTAGTCTCATCTCAATTGGAGTTACCATGCTCATATATCTTCAAAACAAAAGTTGACTTTTGTTGACTTTGAAAATGACTGTAATGTTTTGAGCTATACCTCTCAAATGAAGCATTTTTGGACATTCTTGTGAGACATGAAGTTGTATAGAATTGAATTTCCTTCAAAATGAGCTTTGGTGGGAAAATTTACGAGAAAGTATGAGAAAGTTATGATCGGTCAAAGTTGATTGACTTTTCATCCGAAACCCAATTTAGAAAGTTTGACTTTTGAGCAAATCTTGAGTTTTCTTGATGAATCATGATCAACCCTTGATCAAATGATGAATGTTACTTCAAAATGAGGATGTTGACCAAAATCGAAGTTTTGTTGTATGTTGACCACGATTGACTTTTGTCAATACACAGATTTTCAACCATCGAGCAATTATGCGAAACTTGACTTGTGAGGCTTGAAACTTGACATGGAGAATCTTTGAAGCATAGGAGGCATGAAGACCATTGGAGATGTTGCAAATCCATCTTGACTTGATAGATACAAACCTAGTTTGGGTTGATTGTCTAGGAGAGAGTTTGTGTGATCAACTCTTGAGGAATCCTTGAGCATAGATGTATGAAATCTTTTGAGAAGATGGAGGAAAATTTTGGGGTATGGCCCGATGGGACAGTCATTGGTGGGTTACAAATTCAAAACAAAATAAAGATTGTAAAGACATAATCATTATAAAAGTTCTTTACGAGTGTTAAGTTCGTTGTTATATGAACCTTAGAAGTGGTAGAATAACTAATAACAACCAACCCACCCGGAAGAAAGCGTAATAATAGGATGTCTAATCCAAACAATCAACAAGGGAGCAAAATGCCCCACATGGAGCAGAGCTAGCAGCGTCCGTTTCGGCGGAGTGCGTCTGCGCGATCCTTGAGCGCGCGATCATTGCCTCTTACGCGATAATGTAGCCACGAATGGAACAAGTGGCATGTCAACTAATAATTCGATCCTAGGGAATACGGGAACCACTTTGGGTATCACGGGGATTTGTCCACCATCGAGGACCTGAACCATTTCGCCACCCACCACCAACTAGACCACCCGGTTCGATGGTAATAGACCCGAAATCCCTCTTATGGGATGCCAACATCTTTATAGCGAGGTTTGCACACTTGACATCGAATACATCACCATATTTAGGGTCTAGATGCGGGGTAATAAATTCGACAAATAACCAATTGATGGGTTATAGTACATTGCTATCTAACCACGAAGAAAACGGATGGCTTTTAGGCAATTAATGGATGATAGTAACCATAATATGATAGGAGTGTTAGCACGGACTATGCAAAGATCTTCGCCCGATAGTACAAAATGTAGCTGTGACAAGCGAGAGCGGATAATATGAGTCGAATAGCGATTTCTTTGCTCCACGAAAGGCATAAACCGAACCGGTGGTGGTTCGAGCAAGCGTACCTATCATAGAAAAAATTGCGATGACCCACCCTATAGACCAACGAGAGAGGGTTAATTTGGGGCAAGGGCACAAAGGTTAGATGCCCGGTGATTCGAGAAAAGAATCACAAAGGGTTATAGAACCGGCGATAGGGATCGAAGGTTAGATGCCCCGGTCGAGAGGAACCACAAAGGGAGTTATGGAACCGAGGCAAGGGTCGAAGGCTAGAAGTCGGTGTTTCGAGAAGAACAACCTAGAGGAGTTGTCATGGTGGGTCGAAACCAAGATCTTGATCAGATCGTTCATAGAATTGAAACGACAACATCTTGGCGAAAATAATCTAACCACCATGATAGAAAGGATTATGGCCCAAAGCGGTCTCAATCTGAGGGTTAGAAGGCCAAATTATGCCTCTCTTATAGCAGACTATGTAATGCACTGATTTACCAAGGGATATAAGATCCCTAAGTTTACAAAGTTTGTTGGAGATACCAATGAATCAACGATCGAACACATAGCGGTATCTAGCAAGGCGGAGACATAGCAAATAATGAGAACCTTAGGATTAAATACTTCCCAGTTCCACGACCAAGAATGCTTTTACATGGTTCACCACCTGCCTCTTGGGTCCATAGATACTTGGACCCTCTTAGAGATTATTCCATGAGCAGGTTCACATGGGACAATCTAAAATAAGTCTAAAGGAACTAGCCGGTGTCGAGAGGAAATTTCTTGAACCAATAGATGATTATACGAATAGGTTCGGACTCTTGAAATCTAGATGTTTCACGATGGTTCCTAAACATGAGCTAGTCGAAATGGCGTGATGGCTGGACTATTCTATCACGAAAGAAATTAGACACAATACTTGAGGACATGGCTCAATTAGCGAGATGGGTTCGACAGTCGAAAGGTTGGCAAAAAGGCCGGGCTTTTAAGTAATAAGAAGAAAGAATTTCCTATGTCAGGCGGGAAGGTGAAGACTATCACGAATTGAAGAGTCGAAATTGATCTCGCTGAATTGAAGCAGGCTCCACCTTACTCTTGTAAGCTATTAGTTCCCACAAAGGGAAAGAAATTGTTGAAAATGAAAAAGTGACAAATTCCCAAAGAAGGTTTATACCTTGATGTCACAAAGTGTGAGATTTTGATCTGCTTGTCAAAGGGCCAACTAATTGTGCCATCGAATGTCAAAATACCTCCTTTAGATCAAAGAAAGAAAAGAGGATTTTGTAAATATCATAGTTTCTAGGCCACAAAACCTCACAGTGTTTTCTTTTCAGGGATCTGATTCAAAATGCAATTAAGGATGGCAGATTGAAATTTGCTGACAAACCAAAAATGAAAGTAGATGAATACCCTTTGGATGTTGCAGACACCAATTACTCCGAACCTGTATGCATTGGAGAAATCAATATGGTGGAAGCGGATCAAGATGACACTCCATTAGGAGAAAAAATCACGAGAACAAAAGCGTGTGTTAGTCGAGAAGTCGGGGTCACTAAGGGCGTCCACAAGCAACTAGAGGCTTCATCGAGGCGGTGCCTTTGGTTGTTTGAAAGATCCGGGCTCTTGAAGGCGGAGAACCAACAATAAGGATTGACACGAGTTCTTGAAGGCTGAGGCTAAAATTGGAGAAAGTCCAGTTACAAAGCCAACTCTCCCTCGGAAAGAGTGGGATACCTTAGAAGAACCCGGTGGAAAGTTCGACTATACGGTGAAGTACTACGCTCTAGAAAGTTCGAAAATCCCAATCGAAGGCGTCAAACCTTCGGGATGGGGAGCGATGACCAAAGGGGAGGATGCGGATGTCGACATTCCTCGGAGAAGTGCAGGATACCTTAGGGAACCCGGTGGAAAGTTCGACTACAGGTGAAATACTGCTCGAAAGTTTGAAAATCCCAATCGAGATGTCAAACCTACGGGATGGAGGCGATGACCAAAGGGGAGGATGTTGATGTTAACATGGTGGATATGGAGACCTCGTTCGAGAAATGGAGGAGATGAAAAGATATTTGGAGAAAGAAAGTACAAGATGGAGGATGGTTATCTTTGTGGATACTAGCCTTAAAGATTACCTCATGTTGTGCCACAAAAATCTTGAAATGATACTATGTCCCGGATGCGGCATCATACGCAACAGAGTCATTGCGGACTTGAGAGGAAGCAAAGGGCTCGAGGCATCATGGCGCCAAGACAACCGATTATTCGAGATGTTACCCTAGAGTGGAGAGTTTATTAGAGTTTTAGTTATTTGTCACAAAGGGCAACCAAAGGCCTAATATGCCCAAGGTGCTGCGGTATGATCGAGAATGGATGGAGCTTTGAAACCATTCCTTTAGCCCGTCTTGGAACCAAAGAAGGCGGTCGGATGAGTCAACATTTCGAGGGTAACCACACTCAGCGAAGCACAGACCCTATCCTAAAGGTGCTCGAAGGGTGGCGTTCAAAATCCCTCTTGAAGTACCAGCGGACAAATGGTACAAGTCGAGCTAACAAGGGAAGGATAAATGGAGAAGCAATCAACAAAGCATGCGTCACGCCATGACATATAGAAGGCAATTCAACACTGCAAAGAGGAAGAATTGAGACTAGATAATTACAAAGGCAAAAACCCCATGTCCGGATCACAATGGCGAAGACAAATTCGAAGGTGAAAGGCGTGGCGGATAAAAAGCAACCGATAAAAACCAAGGAGAATCAAGCACCAACAAACCAAAATCAAATAATCACACGAGGACAAACCCCGGTTAGTAGGAGACTCTTCTACGAAACACAACAAGATGAATCGAAGTACACTCCAAGTCGGAGAAAACGAGGATATGCTAACAGACAACTTGAATCGGAGGAGAGTCTTCATTAACATTAATTGCAGCGTGGTATCTCTACTACCTTACGAGTTTGGACGGAAGCCGAAATCGAAGAGCATGAGGAGGATGATACCATAGATTTTTGATGAAGCAGAGACCAGTATGCTACTACGTGATGGATAACAGTAGCGGTCGAAGCGAGAATCGTTCTTGAACACCGAGAGCCATGAAGAGTCATCGAAGCCATTGTTCATTCGAGCAAAGGTTGGTGCCCATGGCGTGAATAAAGTCTTGGTGGATGGAGCCTTTGTAGTCAATCTAATGCCCCACTTCATCTGAAAAATTAAGAATACAAGATGGTGACATCAAACCACACAACATGGTTCTATCCAACTATGAAGGGAAAGTAGGTCAAACATTGGGGTAGTTCAACTAGATTTGGCCAGTGAATCATTGCAGTCCACCATGTTCATGGTGATCGAAGAAGGCCAACTATAACTTGTTCTTTGGGAAGAGAGAGTGGATCCATGGCGTAGGAGGCAGTTCCCGTCAATGCATCGAGAGGTTGGTTTTATGGAGAGAAGATGGGATTGTGGAGAATATCGAGCGGACGAGTTATTTTATGGTGATTAACTTAGTCAATAAAAGGAATTATGACAAGTACCTAGCGAATAGCCCCTTGTACTGACGGCGAAATAAGCGAAACCGAGGAATGCACACTATTATATGACCCTTCGCCATGATGGCATGTGCGAGGATAGGAAGATAATTAAAGGAGCGAAGGAGTCGAAGGCACTTGCGAGGCGGCCAGCGGTGGGAGTTCGACAACCTTGCTCATGGTGAGTCCTCCTTCTTGAAAGGATTTCGGCCTATATGGTGAGAGAATGGAGCGCCTCGAGAGAATGAAATAGATAATATGGCTGAAGTAAGCGAAATAGAGGAATGGTTGAAAGACTCACCCTTTGAAGAACACGAGAATAGATCAAAGGCTAGATGCCATCTATGATAAAGAACCCTAGGCTTGAGAAGGACCCCACAAACTCGGGTGCCAAAATGTTAGCATAGGATCCACTCGAAGGTAAATTTGGGGATGACAATACAAAAGAATAACACATAAGCGCAAAAGTAGACCCAAAGCGAGGGTGATCGAAGTTCTCAAGAGAAACAAAGGCGCTTTGCATGGGACTGTGATGAAATTCTGGTTTGAAGAGAGTTAGTGGAGCACAGACTTCCAATTAAGGATGGAAGCCCATCAAACAAACTCCTAGAAGATTAGCATGCAGTTCTCACAAGATTAAAGATGAAGTCGAAAGGTTCTTCTGCAAATTCATCGGAACCACAAGGTATGTCGAATGGTTAGCAAATATAGTACACATTATTAAGAAAAATGACTCTCGAGAATTTGCATAGATTTTAGGGATTTAAATCTGCTACCCTAAAGATGAGTATTCCATGCAGTGGCGAAAATGTTGATAGACTACCTACGAGTTCGAATACCTAAGTATGCTAGATGGATACTTTGGATATAATCGATTTTCATTCTTTGAAGAAGATGTTGCTAAGGCGGCATTTCGTTGCCCGGAGGCCTTAGGCACCTACAGATGAGTAGTGATGCCTTTTGGTTTAAAAATCGGGCAACTTACCAACAATGAATTCAATTTTCCATGATTTTATTGAGACATTTATGCGGTGTATATTGATGATATAGTCATCAAATCCATACGAAACCCATTTGCATCATTTGAGCCAATCATTCGAAAGAATGAGAAACATGGCTTAAAATGAACCCCTTAAATGTGCATTTTTAAATGCGGGCTAGAGATTTCCTTGGCTTTGTGGTTCATAAAAAGAATCGAAATCAACGAGAATAAGACCAAAGCCATTATGGAGCGAAAGCACCCACATCAAAAGGGCTGCAATCTTTGCTAGGGAAGATTAACTTTCTCGGAAGATTCATTTCGAATCTAAGTGGAAGAACAAGCTTTCTCTCCACTTAAAAGCAAGGCCAAGCCTTGAGTGGGCCGAAGCGGGAGGCATTTGACAAGATAAAAGATATCTCTCTCGACCTCATCTTGTCTCCACCTTCATGGGAAAACCCATGAGATTGTACATATCCGCCTCTGAAGTTAGTATAGGTAGTATGTTAGCACAAGAAGATATATGGTTGAAGTGGAGTAATTAAGTTCGAAATGAAACGAGTAGTATTCGTTGGAATAAAGTGAATGTCACGGTCGGAATGGAAGAGATGGTTCTTGAATGGACATGTCAAAGCTCGAGCTTGAGTGGCGATGGTGAAGATATATCTAAAGAAGCCTCGAATTGGTAACGAGACTATGTACGTGAAATGAGTTGAAGCAAAGATTGTTAAGGCATTTGAAATTCAAGCAGGCGGGATGATTGGAATTCAAATATACATGTCTTTGAGCAGTTCGAAGGCGTGGAAGCTAGAGAAGCGATATACGCATGTTACGAACATGGCGGAATCTTATAAGTCGGAACCGTTATGGTGAAGTAGTATAAATAGAAGTCTTAGTGTTAGGATTTAGGTGTGTCATATCTATTGTACAAAATTCGATGAAACATTCAAAATACCACATGGCTAGGAAGCAGATGCTCGAACAATGTACATCGATAACACCAAACCTTTATAATTCGGTGAAACTCTTTATCTTTTCAATTTATCTTCCATTTTCGCATCAATGTCTTTTAAATACTTTTACATTCAAAGTCATTTCACTATTTCTTGTATTTAACGTTTTCTTCTATTCGAAATCCTTTACATTTGAAACTCTTTTACATATTTTATGCCTTTATATTCATGTTTTACATTAAAATCTTTACATTCATGTCCTTACATATTTTATGCCTTTATATTCATGTTTTTACATTAAAATCTTTACATTCAAAGTCATTTACGTATTCACGCATTTAAACATTTCGATTGCAAATCGAATCTTTATTCATTCAAACCAGTTTTGTATTTCTTTACTTGATTGTAACACCCAAATCTACCCAGGTTTTATATACAAAAATCAGAGTAATTTAAAATTTCATCAATTAAATACTGAGGCGTCACACCATCAAAATCAAATCACTTTAAACAGTTTGCTTTAAAGTATAAATCTCGGATACATAGCATCGCCGGAAAACATAAATTGATTCAAAACCTCAAAACATCTTCTTCAGTAAACTTCCTTAATAAATCATATTTTCATAAAGTATGATTCTTATTTACAAAGGAAAAACAACAAAAGAACAACAACAAGACAACATAAATATTCCCCAGGTGCTACGTATCGAGAAGCGACACCGACTCGACTAACGGACTATAAACTCCATCTTCAAAACACGCGTTACCAATATATAGTAGCGGCAAAACAAATAAAGGGTGAGATACTCCAAAACATATAATTAAAGGCATGATAAAATATATATATATATATATATATATATATATATATATATATATATATATATATATATATCGGGAATTATAAAGGGTATAGATTAATAAGTGTAATTCCAACACATAATCAAAACTCACTTACTTCACTAGTCATCCTATTGTGTATAATCTACACTTTATCACCCTAACCTCATCGGCATAGCGTCACAACAACACATAAACTTCCATCACCACAAAATAAATCACGGGTTAATACATCGCTAGTTAACACGACAATCATAAACAACAACATTAAAAATGCTAACAACATGAGCAACATAAACAATCATCACAATTTGGCTAAAGCCCATCGCTTGGCATAAAAGCCCATTGCTTGGCATAAAAGCCCATCATCACAAACATCATCACAAACATCCTATTTACATTAAGCATTTCATCAAGTTAAATCATCGCAAAACTCATCATTTATATTCATCGCATAGTTATCATGAAATTATCAATTCATATTCATTTCATGTTCATCATAAAGATCATCACCAAGCGAAGCATCATATATCATCGCAATCAACATCATTCATCAATTAAAAACTCAGCGCCAAACAACTCAAACATAAACATAACCGACTCCATGAGACACGACTATGTTATGCATGTGGTACCCTTCACTTTATACGTAATTAGGGACACTTGGCATAAAAGATCTTCGCTCGGCGTAAAGCCATCATCGCTTGCATAAAAGCCTCTTAGCTTGGCATAAAAGCCCTCTTCGCTTATGCAATGTATGTGACTCGACAATAAAATAACACACAAACACACCATCATCGCTCGTCAAAATTGGCATAAAGCCCACATCGCTATAATTTATCCACATACAGATAAATATATCATCGCATCACATTTGCATTATGCAAAACATCACTAATAATTCATCATCATCAAAATCATGCATTCACAAATCGGAAGCATTTATTAATTGCATCAATATAATCATCACATTATCATGTACAAAGACATATAACCTCGCATCGCATAATCAACAAGTATTTACTAAGCGATATGTAGTCTCAAGATTATGTTTAATCACCCCACCTCATTATCGATTCGTTCACTAACTCCTAAATACGGAGAAATAGTTAAACACCTATCATCGTGCATAAAAGCCATCCTAATAATCGCCATTACTCCTAATAGTCAACATCATGATAGGATTGTCCATATGGGTCTTAAATCCACTAAAGCGAAATCCGATTCAATTAAACCGTAGTTAAGCCTATTTTTGGTCATTCGTAAAACTCGCATCTTCTAAAGCTAACTTCACCACTAAGTTCTACGTCAAACTTAGCTAACCGTCAATTTTCGTTGAATTGAACAACTTGCTCCGTCGTCGAATTATCGAAATCGAAAAATCGAACACAAATGGGTCCCAAAGGAAGCGAAAAATCGAATTTTGGAGGCTACGGGAGCATCAACACGGGCCCCGTGTGCATCAACAACGTGTTGAAAAGCCATCGAAACACAAAAAAACACCATGACGGTGAATCAACATGGGTGCCCATGTGCATCAACACGGCCGTGTTGATTGGCTACATAACCAAAATTTCTCTACAAGAGGAAACACGGCGTGTTAATCAACACGGTCCGTGTTGATGAACTCGTGAAAACTTCATCTTTTCATTCCCAAATGAGATTCCTAACGGTTCGATTCGTTCTAATGATCATCAAAACCCATAATCCATACTCCTATTCCAACTCTTCTAATTTATTTCATTCAACAACCAACCAATCCTATAATCCCATTATCAATTTTCCCCAATTCAAAATACAACTATCAAAACCTAATCATATGAGATAGAAATCAAACCCCTTACCTCTAGCTTGGTTGATTGCAAGATGCTCCATCAAAGCCCCAACCTACTTGTTCTTGCTCTCTCTTTCCTCTCCTTCTTCTTCTTCCCCAAACCCTCTCTTTTCTCCCAAGTTTCTATTCTTGGTGTGCTTGGAAAATGGAAAGAAAAACAAAGGAAAGGGTTTTATAATGGTATTTCCTTACTAGCTTCCTCTCTATGTTTGCTTGGTGTAGGAGAATGGAAGGAAAAGGGAAAGAAAATAGTTTATAAAGGTATTTCTACTAGTAAACCAAGGGTGAAAACCCAACTCTCATCAATTAATCCTCCACCTAACCAATTCTTATAATTCAACATATTAACATTATCTACTAATATTATTTATTCAATCCATTAAAACAATTTCGGGAATTAAACATCGGATCCGAATAATATTTTACCGAACAAGCGAAATAAAACCGGACCGAACCGCGTCGCGAGATAAATTAATAGATATATTAATTAATATGAATATTCTAAATCGCAAGATAAATATCGATCGGTAAATTCGAAAATATTAATATAATATAATATTAATTAAAAGCAGGCGTTACAACTCTCCCCATAAACTTTTAGGTCCTCGAAATTCGACCAAAACGAACTAATCGGACATGTCTACGCATTCGTCCACTCAATCCTCGCGTTAATTAAACAACATATAAAATACACCAATCACAAGAGCATCTCCGACCAGCGTCTAGACAAGAACAACCATGCCGGATGCAAAGCCCGTACAATGCACTCGACACCCACTAACAATCTAACAACCAAACAAGTCGGCGACACGGTTCACTCGAGAACCAAACAAACCGGATCGCTACTATCCTAACATCTCACCATGGAATTAGTCATACACTCGAACAGGCACCTCGGAAGCGAGTCACCAAAGATAGGAACATAAAGTCCTACAACACAACGACACCATCGCCAAATCGAAAACAACAAAATGGTTATACAAACCAAAAGCGAAACAATCAAAAAGGATAAAATCACGCGTGCTACGCGAACACGAAAAGATGCCTTCACTCACGCATAAGCATGAACTCAAGAATCACACTCGCGATGCGCTCTCATTCTAGAAGTCACAAGGTCACATCATCCTTGTAGATTACCAATGTACAACCCTTGAACAATAACAAGTTACACAAGCGTATGAGCGATACACCACTCATTCTAGGGCTTATCTTGGCGACTTGCGACTATACTCACTAGTCCAAATCCAACAATCTCGCATACTCACTAACAATTCAATGCTCAAACTCTAAACCATGGTGCTTCACTTCTATGCATAAGATGCCAACCGTAAAACAACTTGGTTAAACCTCGACTTTACAATCACTCAAAATGGATACGTTCAAGCGTACACTGTCGGGACACCTCGCAACATCGCTTCATCAACTCGAAGAATCATTCTTACATTCTCGATTGATTAACGTCCATTAGCCCTCTAAATACCGACATAGATTGACCTTTTCAAATATTGTCCAACTATTCACTTGTGAAACTTGCGTATACACTTGACTTCAGAAGTGGTCCCTTATAATTCAATTCCCAAAGTTGTATCAAGTAATCACCATACTACTTGCAATCATAGCGATCAATACATAGGTTTCTTATTTCGAACCACCTTCGTAATTCTCAATCCTTCAAAGTGGTAACTTAGACCAAAACACTTTATCAAGAACTCAACCCATCAACGTCATCTCATACTCCTGACTTACAACTCAGGTCGGACTTAGAACCATAACATCAATTTCTATGGAATTCAATCATGAACACCGTCGCGACCGACTTTAGTCACAAACAGAACATCCTCCTTTATAAAACATCAATCATCTTAAGGTATCTGTGGCTACCAACCCGTCACAAAATTCTTTACCGTCAAGACTTATCTTAGTCGTAATCTAATAATCCACCGCGACTATTAGTATCCGACGAAATCCATATGTTAGTGGTGGAAAAATCCTTAATAACCTTTTGAGCTTAATCTCAACAAGCGTCTCAAAACAAACATGCAACATTCTTCAAAATAATAAATCCCAAATCTAATATTCTTGGGTTATCCTCAATATCAACTTACTAAACTCAACAACAGACGAAGTCTCTTTATAGATCGTACCCAACTTGAATTATCTTCAACAATTCCAATCTCTCATCGCTAACATACGCACCTAAAGGTTTCAATGAGCACAACCGCATCAAACTCTAACTCACGCGTCCGACAATTTTCCTTAAGAGAATCAAATCATTCAAGGTAGCAATACACTTGTCCACTCTATGCGAAATACATCTTAAGTCCAAAATGAAATATCACAATACACGCTGAGGTTCTCCACACAAAACAAAACCAAAGTCAAAGCATTCGCTAAACTTTCCACTAGCTCGAACAAATTCGCTTCCCATTCGAAGTCCCAATAGCGACTCAACCATCTCGAGTCAAAGTACTCAAGATCAATACCATCTTATAAAAAAAAACATCTTCCATCAAACTCACAAAGCTAACCATCCAAAACAAAAGAACTTCCAAGCTCTGAAATAACTCCCTTGAAGTCTTTTGCAAGATACAAAACAAATCTTGGCGGGCTGTCCAAATTATCACCGTCTAAGTTGCTTACTTAAAGCACTCTCTCTAACCGTTCAAAATTCTATCTTTAGATTACTCGACATACACCAGTCTAACTTCACTACCAACATGCAAAGCTTGGATGCTTGCTACGATTCCTTAACTTTATGTGAACCAAATAATATCCATGAACACGAAATAACTCTTACAGCTACTCATGAGAGTATTGTCTGAACATCCCAAAATTATACCTGACGCATCAGTCACACTAATGACATCAACCAACACTCGCGAGAACTATACACTATCTTGTAAAGCATTGTCTAAACATCTTCACCCATCACAACGGTAGGCGGCGGACTTCACATCGACCTCTCTAAACACCTAAACTCCAAATGGCCGTCGATCCAACATCGGTCCTTGGAAGTAGATACTTGTCATCAACATTCACGTCGTTCCACGACTACCAGCGACACACCAACTCGGGCAACCTTTGCTCTTCTCGAACACCACAGCGGTAGCACTCCATGGCGACCCGCTCGAATAAACAAACTACTGCTCCAACTAATCCTCGAGTTGACTCTTGACTCGATTGAACCAACATCCCTTAAGGATACTTGAATCACAACTAGTTTCAAAACCTAGATCCATCAAAACTTCACTTCGCCTTCTGGCGGTAACTCACTCACATCTTCACAACATGCTTGGAAGAATCACACAAGAAGCTCGCTTTCCAAAATCTTGTTTCTCATCAAAATCAAATTCTCTCATCACTCAGTAACCATGCACCTCCTTGTGCAAACACACACTTCACATACTATTAAGTGGCAAGACAAATTCATCCCAACCAACACAATTCCGACTACTATCAACAAGAGATTAAGGATGATCGGTCCCTCAATTTGTCAATAGGCGATCGACAATCATGATGGTGACATAAACCATCTCTACCAACTTCTAGCGTCTTGAACTTACACTTCAATTCGAGGCGTAACACTACTGAGCTCCATCCTAAACCACTGGCGCCACAAGTAAAACTTCTCCCCACTTGTTTTAAACTCATCTCTGTAGACAAACAATTTGAAACAAACCCGTCGACGGTGTTTCACACACGTCGCATCTATGAGGATTAAACACACTAATAACAGGTCGACGGAGCCGGCTCGATACCACTAATGTAACACCCCAAATCTACCAGGTTTTATATACAAAAATCGAGTAATTTAAAATTTCATCAATTAAATCTTGAGGCGTCACACCATCAAAATCAAATCACTTTAAGCAGTTGCTTTAAAGTATAAATCTCGGATACATAGCATCGTAGGAAAACATAAATTGATTCAAAACCTCAAAACATCTTCTTGATGAAACTTCCTTAATAAATCATATTTTCATAAAGTATGATTCTTATTTACAAAGGAAAAACAACAAAGAACAACAACAAGACAACATAAATATTCCCCAGTGCTACGTATCGGGCGACAGAGCTCGACTAACAGCTATAAACTCCATCTTCAAAACTGCGTTACCAATATATAGTAGCGGCAAAACAAGTAAAGGTGAGATACTCAAAACATATAATTAAAGGCATGATAATATATATATATATATATATATATATATATATATATATATATATATATATATATATATATATATAGTGTCGAATTATAAAGGGTATAGATTAATAAGTGCAATTCAACACATAATCAAAACTCACTTACTTCACTAGTCATCCTATTGTGTATAATCTACACTTTATCACCCTAACCTCATCGGCATAAACGTCCACAACAACACATAAACTTCCATCACCACGAAATCGTCACGGGTTAATACATCGCTAGTTAACACGACAATCATAAACAACAACATTAAACAATGCTAACAACATGAGCAACATAAACAATCATCACAATTTGGCTAAAGCCCATCATCACTTGGCATAAAAGCCCATCGCTTGGCATAAAAGCCCATCATCACAAACATCATCACAAACATCCTATTTACATTAAGCATTTCATCAAGTTAAATCATCGCAAAACTCATCATTTATATTCATCGCATAGTTATCATGAAATTATCAATTCATATTCATTTCATGTTCATCATAAAGATCATCACCAAGCGAAGCATCATATATCGCCAATCCACATCATTCATCAATTAAAAACTCAACGCCAAACAACTCAAACATAAACATAACCGACTCCATGAGACACGACTATGTTATGCATGTGGTACCCTTCGCTTTGTCCGTAATTAGGGACACTTGGCATAAAGCCGATCTTTGCTCGGCATAAAAGCCATCATCGCTTGGCATAAAAGCCTCTTCGCTTGGCATAAAAGCCCTCTTCGCTTATGCAATGTATGTGACTCAACAATAAAACAACACAACACAAACACACCATCATCGCTCGTCAAAATTGGCATAAAGCTCACATCGCTATAATTTATCCACATACAGATAAATATATCATCGCATCACATTTGCATTATGCAAAACATCACTAATAATTCATCATCGTCAAAATCATGCATTCACAAATCGGAAGCATTTATTAATTGCATCAATATAATCATCACATTATCATGTACAAAGACATATAACCTCGCATCGCATAATCAACAAGTATTTACTAAGCGATCGTCGTCAAAGATTATGTTTAATCACCCCACCTCATTATCGATTCGTTCACTAACTCCTAAATACGGAGAAATAATTAAACACCTATCATCATTGCAAAAGCCATCCCTAATAACCGCCATTACTCTAATCGTCAACATCCATGATCGGATTGTCCATATGGGTCTTAAATCCACTAAAGCGAATCCGATTCAATTAAACCGTAGTTAAGCCTATTTGGTCATTCGTAAAACTCAACTTCTAAAGCTAACTTCACCACTAAGTTCTACCGTCAAACTTAGCTAACGCGTCAATTTTCGTTGAATTGAGCAACTTGCTCCGTCGTCGAATTATCGAAATCGGAAAATCGAACACAAACGGGTCCCAAAGGAAACACGAAAAATCAGAATTTTGGAGGCTATAGGAGCATCAACACGGGCCCCCGTGTGCATCAACACGGCCCGTGTTGAAAAGCCATCAGAAACACAGAAAAAACACCATGACAGTGAATCAACACGGGTGCCCTTGTGCATCAACACGGCCCGTGTTGATTGGCTTGCCTAACCAAAAATTTCTCTACAAGAGGGAAACACGGTCGTGTTAATCAACACGGCCCGTGTTGATGGACCTGTGTGAAAAATTCATCTTTTTCATTCCCAAGCGAGATTCCTAACGGTTCGATTCGTTCTAATGATCATCAAAACCCATAATCCATACTCCTATTCCAACTCTTCTAATCTATTTCATTCAACAACCAACCAATCCTATAATCCCATTATCAATTTTCCCCAAATTCAAAATACAAATATCAAAACCTAATCATATGAGATAGAGAAATCAAACCCCTTACCTCTAGCTTGGTTGATTGCAAGATGCTCCATCAAAGCCCCAACCTCATGCTTGTTCTTGCTCTCTCCTTCCTCTCCTTCTTCTTCTTCCCCAAAACCCTCTTTTTTCTCTCCCAAGTTTCTATTCTTGGTGTGCTTGGAAAATGGAAAGAAAAACAAAGGAAAGGGTTTTTATAATGGTATTTCCTTACTAGCTTCCTCTCTATGTTTGCTTGGTGTAGGAGAATGGAAGGAAAAGGTAAAGAAAATAGTTTATAAAGGTATTTCTACTAGTAAACCAAGGGTGAAAACCCAACTCTCATCAATTAATCCTCACACCCCTAACCAACTCTTATAATTCAACATATTAACATTATCTACTAATATTATTTATTCAATCCATTAAAACAATTTAGAATTAAACATCGGATCCGAATAATATTTTACCGAACCGAACGGAATAAAACCCGGACCGAACCCAACGTCGCCAGATAAATTAATAGATATATTAATTAATATGAATATTCTCGTCGCAAGATAAATATCGATCGGTAAATTCGAAATTATTAATATAATATAATATTAATTAAAAACGGGCGTTACATTGATCATGTCATTAAGTTCGTTAACATTGTAATCAAAGTGAATTAAACATCTATAAAACACTCTAACTACAAGTCCTAACAATGCATACCAGTTTTGTTATTAGATTCATCCAAACGACCAATACCCCATAGGATCAATCTAGTCGATCCTGCAAGTTACCAGAGAGATTGAATAACAGTCATTAAGATTATTCGATAGTTTGGAGGACTAGCGGTTGTTTTACCAGAAATCACTGTAAACACCTGTCAAAGTTTTTTTTGTTGTTGTTTGTTTTGTTTTCCCCAACAGGTAAAAATTACTTCTAAACAAAAGGTCAAAGATTAATACCCGAAACAAGACAGGAAACCTATCGAGCACCGTGACAATAGGTCCAGGATTAATACCCGAAGCAAGACGGGAAGCCCTATTTGAAAGACCATACAAATCTTTTCCAAATGGAAGGTCCAGGATTAATACCCGAAGCAAGACGGGAAACCCTATCTGGAAGACCATACGAATCTTTTCCAAATGGAAGGTCCAGGATTAATACCTGAAGCAAGACGGGAAACCCTATCGAAAGACCATACGAGTTGTCTTCCGATAATAGGCACTTGATTAACACCGAAGCAAGGCGGAAAACTATTCACATACGCTACTTGCCTTAGAATAATCGGGCGAAGACTTATTATGGCTCTCTTAATATCAATGGCAACTCTGAGTGCAGCGTGCGACTCGGTTTCCACGGATGGCATCTTAAGCCCATCTCCGACTACTTGTCGACCTCTCTCCACTTTTAGAATCTGCATATTTGGTTAAAACCAATACAAACCAATTACTTCATTCAAAGGCGTGTGGAAGTCTAACGTATGACTCAACATCATCTTCCCGGATGGCATCTTAAGCCCATCTCCATGCTTTCTTCTTATTTTCAAGAAAACTGCGAGTCTAACATACGACTCGTTCCCCGACATCGAGCTCTCGGATGGCATCTTAAGCCCATCTCCGCGATTCTCCTATTCATGCGGCGTTCTTGAGTCTAAAGTACGACTCATTCCCCGATAAAATCGACAATTTCTCCAAATGGCATCGATAAGCCCATTCCATACATCATCAATCAACCGCGAGTGCAAATTTTCGGTGTACTCGAGTGTTCAATCATCTTCTACCTTGGTCACGAAAGCAAGCATGCCAATCTAACCCTTCGATAAAGAATATTGAGCAGGGACTTTTGTAGCATACTGTTTTAATTAATAATATATTATATTAATATTTTGAATTACCGATCAATATTTATTTTGCGAGAATATTTGTGTTAATTAATATATTTATTAATTTATCGGGCGACGTTTCGTTCGGTTCGGTAAATAATATTCGGATCCGATGTTTAATTCCCCGGAATTATTTTAATTGATTGAATTAATTATATTAATAAATTAGGAGTGTGAAGATTAATTGGGAGGAATTGGGTTTACACCTTAATTTACTAGTAAGGTTATGATAAAACCACTTTCCTCATTTTCTTTCCATCCAAACACTTTCCTTGTTTTTCTTCCAACCTAACACACCAAAACCAAACAAGAGCATGTGAGGAAGCTAGTAGAAATAACTTATAAAAGATATTTTTCCTCATTTCTTCCCATTTGAAAAAACAAAGCCAAGAATAGAAACTTGGGAGAGAAAAGAGAGGGTTTTGAGAGAAGAAGAACAAGAGGAGAAGATGAGGAAGATCTTGAGCAAGAGCTTGAGGTTGGGTTGTTGGAGCATCTTGAATCATCCAAGCTAGAGGTAAGGGGTTTGATTTCTCTATCTCATATGATTAGGTTTTGATAGTTGTATTTTGAATTGGGGAAAAATTGATAATGGAGTTATAGGGTTTGGTTGATTGTTGATGGAAATAAATTAGAAGAGTTGGATTTGTTGTAGAGATTTTGGGTGTTGTTATTAGTGTTGTAGTGTTTGAATTATAGAATGAAAAATAGGAATGAAAATGGAAATGAAAATTGAAAAGAAAAACATAACAGTATAAGAAAAACCATACAAAAAAATGATGTATAGTATACAAAAAAAAATTGCAGGGAATAAAAATACAACTTTTAATTATATAATATATTTTACCATTAAAAAAAACATATAGATAAGAATTCAAAAGCCTTTTGATATATCTTTGGCAAACTTAATATAACTTTCTTTCATCTCATTCTCATCCGAAGTTGTAAAATGAAAGTAGGACATATATTATATTACACTATAATTGCAGGGAATAAAACCATGGATGGAAGGTGTAGGTTGAGGCACCCGCCTCCTTATGGTGAATGGAATGGGGACGTACGTCCCTTGGCAAGGAGAAGGGGGGCGCAAGTTTTTCTATTTTCCAACTTTGCTGTTTAATGTTTTCTGTTTTCTGTCATGTAACTTCCTGCATAATTCTTTGGAAAATAGGTTTTGTTTCTTAATAAAATGCCAAATTCCTCCTAGTAACAATTGATACCTATAAAATATAATTAGGGGATAAGTTAGCCGATTAAATTTGGAATCTGATTATGTTCCGATTTTCCGATTCCGTTAAATTCGTGACGAACAAATGCTCCAAATTCAATGAAAATTGACGTGCTAGCTAAATTCGACGTGTAGAACGTAGTGGCGAGGTTAGTTTTTGGAAATTACGATTTTTTACGAGACGACTCGAAATAAGCCAATTTTCGGTAAAATTGAATCGGACGGTGTTTTAGTAGATTTAAAATGCGTATGGACAATCCGATTTCGGCGTCGATGATTATGATTAATACCGATTGTTAGGAATGGCTTTCGTGGCGATTATAGGTGTTTGACTATTTTCCGTTTTGAATTTAGTGAATTAATTAATAATGACGGTGTGAATAAGCGTAAGATTTGCGACGATGTATTTATTAATGAATACTTGTTGATATGCAATGTGATGGTATATGTTTTATGCGTGTTGATGTTACGATTAAATTGATGTTGTTAATATATGCTTCCGATTCGTGAATGCATGACTTTTGGTGAATTTATTAGTGATGTTTGCATAATGCAATTATGAGGCTATGATATATTTATCTTGTTTTGGATAAATTATGGCGATGTGGACTTTGTGCCAATTTGAATGGCGAAGATGTTGTTTTTGTGTTGTGTTATTTTGTCGAGTCACATACATTTCATAAGCGAAGGGCTTTTATGCCAGCGAAGAGCTTTTATGTAGCGATGATGGCTTTTATGCCAGCGAAGATCGGCTTTATGCCAAGTGTCCTAATTACGGACAAAGCGATGGGTACCACATGCATAACATAGTTGTGTCTCATGGAGTCGGTTATGTTTATGTTTGAGTTGTTTGGCGTTGGGTTTTGTTGATTGATGGATGATATTGAATGCGATGATATATGATGTGATGATGTTTGTGATGATGTTGTGATGATGGGCTTTATGCCAAAAGCGAAGATGGGCTTTATGCCAAAGCGAAGATGGGCTTTAGCCAATTTGTGATGATTTGTTATGTTGCTTATATTACTAGCATTATTTAATGTTGTTGGTTGATGTTGTTCTTTAAGACTACCGTGTTAATTAGTGATGTATTAGTTTGCGACGATTTCGTGGTGACGAGGGTTATGTGTTGTTCGGACGTTTTATGCCGATGAGGCTATGGTGATAAGGTGTAGATTATACACATTAGGGTGACGAGTAAAGTAAGTGAGTTTTGATTATGTGTTGGAATTACACTTATTAATCTATAACCTTTATAATTCCGAAACTTTATATATATATATATATATATATATATATATATATATATATATATATATATATATATATATATTTTATCATGCCTTTAATTATATGTTTTGGAGTATCTCACCCTTTACTTGTTTCGCCGTTACCTATATATTGGTAACGTGCGAGTTATAAAGATGGAGTTTTTAGGCTTTAGTCGTGTCGGTTATCGCTCGATCGTAGCACTCGGGAAATATTTATGTCGTCTTGTTGTTGTTGTTTTATTACTTTTCCTTTTGTGAATAAGAACCATAATTCATAAAAACATGATTTTGATGAGGAAGTTTAATAAAGGAGATGTTTTGATTTCTATGAATCAATTTATGTTTTCTGCGATGCTATGTATCAAAATTTATACTTTAAAGTAAACTGTTTTAAAGTGAGTTGTTTTGATGGTGTAACGCCTCGATTATTTAATTTATGAAATTTTAAAATTACTCGATTTTTGCATATAAAACTTTGGGTAGAATTGGGGTGTTCTGACTTTCATACCCCAAAATTTTCCCTCCTACTTCTCAAGACATTTCTCATATCCATACTCAAGGATTTCACTAGGGTTGACCAGACAAACCCTCTCCTTAGCAATCAACCCAAACTAGGGTTTGGCTATCCTCAAATCCAGGTGAGCCTCCAACACCTCCAGTGGTTATCATGCCTCATCATATGCTTCAAAGAATCTCCATGTCAAGTTTCAAGCCTTACAAGTCAAGTTTCCTCAGACAATTGCTTAGATGGTTGAAAATCAATTGTATTGGACAAAAGTCAGCGTGGTCAACATACGATTAAACTTCATAATCTCTGGTCAAAATCAATATTTTGAAGTAATATTCATCATTTGATCAAGGGTTGGTCATGATTCATCAAGAAAATTCAAGAAATGATCAAAAGTCAAAGTTTCTAAATTGGGTTTTCTTAGAGAAAAGTCAACTGAACTTTGACCAGGCATAACTTTCACATACTTCATCAGAAATTTTCCACCAAAGCTCATTTTATAGAAATTTAATTCTCTACAACTTCATGTCTCACAAGCTTGGTTAGAAAATGCTTCATTTGGAAGTTATGGATCAAAACATTACAGGTCCTTTTCAAAGTCAACAAAAAGTCAACTTTTTGTAAAGAAGTGTTATTACGAAAGGAAGCTTTAATTGAGATGAAACCAAAGAGGTTGTTTAGAGGACATCTTAAGCTTTCTAAAAAGTCCAAGAACACAAAAAAATGTTAAAAATTGAGCAAGATACACCTTACACAAGTTAAGCATTTTTGAAGAGGTGCACAAAGAAAATACTTGACAAAATCCAAAATCTTGCAAATGGGCTAACTTTTCTTGGTTGAAACTTGTTCCTCAGTGAACTAGAACCGCAAGCCCAAAACCACAAATTTTATCTTTTATTTTTTATTTATTTTGGATTTTAATCATTTAAAAGCCAATCTAATTAAAATAAAAGGTAGAAAATCAAAATTAATTGCAAATTGGATTTTTCTCTCATTCTTGAGGTCCAAGCGAGCCATACAAACTGTCAATTTCCAAATTGCATTGATTGGCAAAGGAATTGAATGAGATTTGATCAAAAAAGGAAATATTTGGTTTTATACCAAATCAAATATTTTCTCATTGATTGGCATATAATTTCTTCATGATTCTTGACCTAAATCCATCCACTATAAGTAAACAATGCATTCACATGACAAAAGGATGAAATTCTTGCCTCTAAGAACCCTTACCTACTTCAAAAAAAACGTGTCACTCAAGCAATTGGCAGCCTTGGTTTTGTTTCGATTCAGACAATTCTAAGAATTCCAATACATTCCTGGAGGTCCTTTGAATCGATATTCACAAGCCATCCAAACATCCAGAAACGTGAAATCACGATTTCGGTTTGCTTCAAAACTTTCAAAATCGATTTTGATTATTCATGCATATTTAACCTGTTTTGATTGTTTGTTTGTGTTTAGAATGATGTTTGCAAGCTATTTGGATGATTTGATTTGAGTTTTGATGCATAAACCGAATTCCACCATTGTTAGGGTTCTTGAGCTCGAATTAGGGATTCTCATAATAGGAAAAATTGGACCAATCTAAGGACATATTCATGTTCAGGGGACAATTTGCAATCCATCCATGGTCTTACATTTAATTTATATTACATATTGCTTGAGTTATGAATTGCAGGGATCTAGCAACGGAGAAGCAGAAACCGTAGCCAAAAGTCTAAAAATTTGAATTGGAGAAGATGACTCTGCTTTACATTACGAAGGGTGCCGAAACCCTTTGTATTCTTTTGTTTCATATTGTTAACGGATGGCTCACTCATTTCGGATGGCAAGCGGTAGCGTTGATTGTTCAGAAGGTCCTAGGTTCGAACCCTCCTTTTCACTTAATATTTTTGAAATTTGCAGATTCTCGAGAAGGTTTGCTCAGAAACCACAATTTCGGGCCCTTCATGCCACGCTTTAGGCCCCGAGCTCCGACTGGTGTGCTTCAGCGAAAGCCCGAAGGCGTATACAGGCATCTCCGAAAGCCCGAAATTCCATTTGGGCACCTCAACAGGACTCCCAATCCCACAAGAATTCCATCGAGCGTCTTGACTCTTTTCTCTAACTTTTATTTTCTTATTTTTCTTATTTAATTTAATTTCTTTTCAAATATTTTTCTCATGATTAAAAAATCACCAAGAAAATATTTTCTTTTGCATTTAGGTTAGAAAAATGTTTATTTAATTTTTGGCATAAAAATTAATATTTTTGCATGCATATTTTAATTAATTGTTAATTAATCATAAAATTGACTTTTAATTACTTTTCTCGATTAAACCAATCTAGAAAATTCCCTAAAATTGTTCTATCATCTAATTAGGATCACTAACCTAAAAACCTTTTCTACTAATTCCCAAAACATTTTTCTAACATTTTCTTATTATTTTGATTATCTATTTCTTATTTAGCATTTACAATTCTAGAAAGGATGTATAGGTCATAAGTTTTTATCATGTAATAGCGTAGATTTACATTTTGCCTTTACTACTGCTCCTATATTATGTCACGCCCCAAGCCATGTAATAGCGTGGGACATTTACTTTTCCGCACTTTACTTTCCATGATTTACTTTCCGCATCATATAAACTGCTAGTAACTAGGCGTGTATGGCAAGATAAAAGCGAACGTAGATCACTTCTAATTTCAAGATAATACATCTGAATTTAACACACTCTCTTCACACATGCACCCCCTAGAGTATTCTCTCTTGTTGCCTTTCGAATAAATGGTCAAGTCCCTCGAGCGTAGAGGTATCCTAGCATTGCCTACAAACATATCATCATAGTCCCTTGATACAAAGATCATAGACCCACGATGTCTCCTACGAATACATGATCTCGTCCCTCGATTGTTGCGTACGAAAAGTGATGACCGTCCCTTCGAATATGCTAGGATACTCCTACAAATAACAATACTTGATTGTTAGACAACAACAAACTCAACAACTTGGCCGGACAGACCGACCTGCTCTGATACCACTAATGTAACACCCAATTCTACCTCGGAATAAATAATAAAATCAGAGTTTCAAAATTTCATCCAACAAAAATTGAGGCATCACATATTCGTGTTTTTATCACTTTGCATTATAATGCACATCACGAACATCAAAAGTCGGATATACCGATTCATATCATAATTCATCATATAAACATATGACTATTCACAGCACAGCGGATGTGTTCACAAAATATACATATCATCATGTTATCATCAATACATAAAGTTATAACATCATAAGATAGTATACATAAACTATCCTATCAAAATAATAACATCGCCCAAATCCGGGTGTTACTACGATCGAGGCGAGCGACTCAAAATAAAGAGACTCGAGCTAATCCTCATCATCCTCGTGGATGACCTACATATTACCAATATAAAGGCAACGAAAACAAGTAAAGGGTGAGATACTCCAAAACATATAATTAAAGGCATGATAATATATATAAATAGTTTTTGGAGTTATAAATGATATAAGTTAATAAAATGCGTCAACATATATCAAAACCTCACATATTTTAAATTAGCATTTAGTGTATAAAATTAATACTTTAACCCGTCACATAATCATTATACTCGTATCAACACAACTATCATATATCATCATAAATATCATGTTTAATCACACCACATCATTATCAATTTATTCACCAAATTCCAAATACGGAAAAATAATCAAAATACCAAAAATCATCGCGAAAGCCATTCTTAATAAGCGGCACTAATCATAATCGTCAACATCGCAATCGGATTGTCCATACGTGTCTTAAATCCACTAAAAGCATTCAATTTAATAATTTGGCCTATTTCGGATCGTTTCGTAAAACTCGTAATTTGAAAACTAACCTCACCACTATGTTCTACGTCGAACTTAGCTAGCACGTCAATTTTCGTTGAATTCGACAACTTGCTCGTCGCCAAATGCAAAATCGGAAAATCGAACATAATCGGGTTCCAAATTTAATCGGATAACTTATGTCCTAATTATATTTTATTAATACTAACTAGTAGTATGTGGAATTAGGAAATTGAAAAGAAATAGAAGCTAGCAAGAAAATTATGCAGAAAACAAATTAGAAAAGCAGAAAAACGATTATCTGACGGAAATGGCATTTTTTCATTCTTCCTCCACGCAGCGCGTCCCAACCTTGTGCCACGATGGAGGAGGGTGCCTTGGAGTGGGGCGGCCTCGTGAGGTGGCGCCCCTGTTTCATGGCTCACTCATCTTCTTCCTCCACGGTTCAACATACAGGCAGTGTAATTTTTCTAGCTTTTATAATTTTCACAGTTTCTATATCTTCTTCATCTAGCAACTCATTCCTACTAGCTTAAGAATAAGACACCAATAATCCATACTCCTAACTCAACCTTTCTAAGTTATTTCAACACTCACTCAACCAAACTCATGAATCAACCTATCAATTTTTCTCAAATCCAAAATATATCACCAAACCCTAACTATAATGAAATGGAAAATCAAACCCCTTACCTCAAGTGATTGGATGATTCTTGATGATTCAACAAACCCAATCCTCAAGCTTGCTCTTGCTCTTCTTCTTCTTCCAAAACCCTCTATGTTTTCTAAGCTTCTATGTTTGACTTTTGGTGTTGGAATGGAAAGAAAATGAGGAAAAGTGTTTTATAATGAATTCTTACTAGCAAGCTAAGGGTGTAAACCCAATTCTACACAATTAATCCTCACACCCATATCTATACTTATTAATTAACACATTAATAATATCTAATAATATTATTAACTCAATTAATTAAAATAATTTCGGGGAATTAAATATCGGTCCGAATAATATTTTACCGAACCGAATGGAATAAAAAGAACCGAGCAAAGCGTCGCCAAATATATTAATAGATATATCGATTAATATAAATATTCTCGTCGCCAAAACAATCGCCAAACGGTAACTCAAAAATATTAATATAATATAATATTAAATAAAATGGGGCGTTACAGTTACATCCACCCTTCACCAGAAGCTGAAATACCCTGTTGACGGGAAAACTATCACAATTTGCACTAAAGAGGAATACATTGTGATCCACCTTGCTTCTTTCCGTTATGTTGAGATTGATGGTGAGATTAATGAAACTGTTTCAAGGCTTTAAACAGATTCATATGCTAAAGACCCCTCAACGAAGGAGGTTAATATACACAAGCCGGAGACTTGTATAGCATCCCTGAGAGATGCTAAAGTTGTGGTTAAGGTTGGACGCCCTAAAGGTTAGGGCAATGTGGTGGAGGTAGCACCCAAGTTTAACAAGTTCGGGTTGAGCTTCGACCCCATTTCTTGTCGATTCTTAAATCACCCAACTTGGCTACTCCATGAAGTTTTTAAGCGCCAAAATCGATTCGGACAAGCAAATGTGGTTGATGATTCGACAACGAATTAGACATTGACAAGTGGATCCTCCCCAGTGTCCCTGGTGTGGAGCTGAATAACTGGACTTCGGAGGACTGCCTCCCAATCACGATGGTCAAAGAGTAATTTTCTTTCGTTTCTGTTATCAGGCAAATAATTCCAGTGCTCTGCCCAAGGCATAGAGAATCATATGTAGGGCTACCATGTTTGCATATGCAGTTTTTACGATGAAATAAAAGTGAAATTCCTTGCAGCAGATCGTGATGTCACGAGAGAATGTTATGACACGATGTCGACACTATGTTAACGATTCACACGATAAATCTGACGATAAAGAACACAATAAGTTGTTCACCGTTCGGTTCAACAAACCTACATCAGGGGCTACCAAGCCGAGGAGGAAATTCACTATTAATAGAATTAATTGGGAATAAACCACGGTTTATCTCCTTCACTTAAAACCTACCAATGCAACTTCAACCTAAGTCCTACTTAGATCGAGTACCCACTCACTCCCCTCAATCAGCGGTGATATCAACCTATTGACTAATTGAATTGTGAAGACACACTTCAATAAAATATCTTGATCTTGCTTCAAAGCTTCAATCAAGAGACAAACACTCGCTTTAAAGCTTTGGTGATAAACTACCCTTACAAATCCTAGTCCAATGCACTTATCAATTGATAGTTGCTTGGCTCCAAGAAAACTAAATTACAAATACCAAGCTGTTATAAATCCTAACGATTACACAAACACAATTGCTATCTCTTCAATACATTCAAAGGCGCATCCACTTGTAGGGTTGATTTCCTTTTATAGAAGCGATCCACGAAACTTGTCTTGGGCTTCCATAAAGATAGCTAGGGTTCACTTAATTTAATCCTAAAACATGGTCTTTTCAACAACCAATTTAGGTTTAATTAAGATTAACCTAGCAACCACGTGAGCATGCTTTCTAATAACGGAAAAACAATATTTAGCACTCAACAAACTTCGAAAAATCTCGGGAACAAGCAGTTCTAAAGCGAATGTCACCTTGAATGTCATAACATACATTATGACATCGGTATTTCTGCGAATTTCCGGCCTGACTTTAGCTTCGATTAATTTGTCTTTTAACATCCTTAGCAGGTAGGATTTATCTTCAATCTCTGAATGTCATGACATCTATCATGACATTGCTAAAGCCTAGTTTTACCAAAATTAATGCCAACCTAAAAACACTAACAAACTCCCCCTTTGGCACATTTTTGGCTAAAACTACTTAACCTATCAGAGTACATATGCGTGAGAAGACAAACTAGTTCTAAGCTTAAATAAACTAGAACCTAGAGATAAGATAAATTCTACCCATACAAAAATCCCACAATTCCCACAATTGCCCACATACAAAATTTAAAAACAGGCCATACAATTTCCCAAAATTCCCATAGGCCATACAAGTTCCCCAAAGTCCCATACTCTTGTCACAGGTGGTTCTTCTCCCTTTAGCCATAAAGGGCCAAAGGAAACAATTACCCCAAACATTCATAAAATTGAAGAGGTACCAACATCATTAGGAGAACAATCTGTCGATAAATTACAATCATCCAAACAAAATTGGGAAAAGGAAACAACACAAGAACAAGAAAAATGACAAAAGCAATGACAGCGAGGGGGGCTTCAAGTGCTTTCTTCTCCAAAAGCGTGAAAGGACACATCTTGAGCCTTCTTTGTCGACTTGGTCACATCATCATCTTCCTCCGTATGAGCAAAGGTATCACCATCAAGCCTTTCTTGCTCAACCTCTGTGTCTTTCTCTTTTTCAAGAGTAGAGATCAGTGCTTCAAGGGTCTGCTTCCTTGCTTCAAGTTCCCTACAGGTCTCCTTTAGTACAGCTATGACATCTGCCTTCTGAGAATTGGCTTTGACATTTGATGTCTCAGCTGATGTCATGACAATGTCAGGAATATGCTTCCCTTGAAATAGCTTGTAGTGGAAGCCAAGGGCAGGAGCTCTCTTGCAGACTGAATCTCTGTCTCCAAGAATGTCTGGATACTGATCAATAATAATTCCACACAGCAGGGAGGGAAATGCTATTGGTCCTTTAATAGCATAACTGTTAGCATGTTTAAGAATCTGATAAAAAATGTAGCTTCCATAGTCAAACTTTGCTTTTGTTCATACAGCAAAAATGAACCTCCCCAGACCAATGGAGATGGTTGACTTGTGATTCGTGGGAACCTAGTTGGCTGCACCAATCTTGTGTAGAATAGCAAATTTGACACTTAATTTCTTGACTTTCCTTCAAAGGCCAATGTTTTACCCTTGGCGATATCGACACACTTGATTGTCAATTTCTTCAAGTTCAGGTTGAGCCTCATCAGATCTCCCCAAGTACTTGTTGATTACACTTGGGGAAAACTTCACTTTTCTTCCTCTGACAAACACAGTCTTAAAATCTGTTGATCTTCCATCAGCACAACCATTTGACAGGTTCACAATAAACTCCTTCACCAGACCTTCATAACAATTTGAGAACTTCACTACAGTTCTCATCAACCCAGCTTCCTTGATCAGGTCAATCACCTCTTTGCATTCAAGAGCATCTTTGTGCAGTTCCCTTTCAAGTGCAATTCTCTTCAAACTCACATATTTCCACCTATTAGCATTTTCGGGTGGTGAAAGGAAATGTTGTCAATTGGCACTTCGGGAACTATGGGCATTTTCCCAAGAGACAACCTTCTTTTTGAATGAATGTTAGAGACATTCTTTGTAACATCAAAGTCAGAATCATCCTGATCTGAGGGCTCAGGTACTTTCCTTTTCCTTATAATTGAAGTGCTCTTTGCTTTAGGGGTATCACTAACATTCTTGACTTTGTCCTTCCCTTTGGAAGTTCCAACCTTGTTGCCCTTACCAGATTTTTCTATAGCCTTCCTCTCAGCCCTAGGAGTCTTGCAGCCAACTTCAGCATTCTTCTCATGAACAGAGCTTTGAGCAACACTTTTCTTCCCTTTCCTATTCATTACCCTTCTAGCAATGCTAGGATTAACCTTGGCTATGAGGTCATTATCAGAAAACTCCTCATCTAGATTGATGATATGAGAAACCATATTCTGATTGGTGTTCTTCTCAGGAGTATCTTCAAGAATGCTATCAGATATGTTGTCGTGAGAGGCGGAGGAGGTTTATCGAGGCACTATGATCGAAGATTTCTCAAGAACCTCATCGAAATCTCATTCACACTTGCGGCGGAGATTCAATTACATTATCATCGTTACATCCTTGAGGTGGGCGGAAGGATTTACATCATTTTCACGGGGAATCAACATCATCACCAGATGTCTTGACATTCTCATTGACATCTGGATAAACTGCTAAGCTAGGGCTAGCAGACTTATGATTCAAGGGAACTGAAATCCTAGGCACAGACTTATTCTCATTTAGGATATCCGACACTATCCTAGCTATGGCCTCATGCCGACCTAGTTCCTTCTCTATTTACTAGTTACGGGGAATAGTGGATGATGGTCTTGAGTCTTACCGAAGGAGATATTTGTGCTCTTCTTGCATTTCTTGTGCGTAACTTCTTGACCTTTTACGGGTTAGTGGCCATTGTATGCGGTGGTGTTATTCTTAGAGCTTGACTTGCATGGCTTCATGTTTGCTCTAACATCGACCATGGGGAGAGATGGAGATCTGATTCTTGAGATGATGAGGATGATGAAGACATTTTCGTGATGGTTGTTGAGAGGATGAAAGCGAAAGCAACAAGGGTTTCAAAGTTTCTTTTGAGAGAAGAAAGGATGGTACTACTTTCAAAGAAGAAACTATTATATGAGGATGTCTCTTCCTATTCTTGGACTTCTTAAAATAAGGCGAAAATACCTAAATAACCCTTTAAACAAAAGTTGAAATAAAAAGTTCCTTTCATCCCTTGTTGTAAGCACAGCTAATTGCTACAACTCCTCATATTGCCAACTATCCAATTTGTCCCTTAAAGTCTTAAATTGATCATTCTCAAGAGCTTTAGTAGCAATATCACAGTACAATGTCATGACATCCTGTATGACATTGTGATCAGTCAGCATCTGTTTTATCCAAATTATCTTAAAACAGTTTCTCCCAGTTGCTATGTATTCAACTTTAACATTGTATAAAGTTAAACAATTTTGCTTCTTGCTGATCCAAAACATGAGATTGTTTCTTAATAAGAAACATCCATCAAGAGAGCCTTTACACAAGCTTTGATCAACACTTGTTTTCTGGGACAACTTCAAATGAGTAGGAGCAGAGTCTATTGTGGCGACCATTCTTCATTCCAAATTTCTTGACACAATTCCTTGCAAACTTGCTCTCGATTCACTTGCATTTGGTAATGTCTCACCATTGTGTCATCATTCCTCCAAATATTATGTCATTAACATAAATGTGAGTCACCATGATCTTTTCTCCTTTGACAAAGAGTTTCATCCAAGACTCCTCTCCGTATCCTTTGATAGTAAGATACTTGGTTATCTTTTCATGCGGATCCTAGTACTTTGCTTGATCTTGTAGGAGTACTCGGATGTCTAGACATTGAGTGTGACATTCGATTTCTGTCGGTCATATGCTTACCACGGATCCTTCCTTTGACTATGGGAGATCTTGGTATTCTTATGACTCCTCTATGGGCCGATCCTTTTCATTCCTCGAGATGTGGATGACCGATTCTTGCTGCCACAACTTTGCTTTCTCTTCATCCTTGTCATAGAACACACGAGGAGGCAGTGGTGTTCTCGATTCCCACATGTAGCGTTGTCCTTTGATCGACTCCTCTCATAATCACTACTTGATCACCATTGATTACAAGACATTCGAAATTAGTGAAGTGTGAATCCCATATCACATAGTCGACTTATGCTAATGAGATTTGCATCAAACCTTTTACCAGCAATACTCCATTTAAATTTGGAACTCCAGACCAGTTTGAGTTTCCAATACCTTTGATTTCTCCTTTGGCTCCATCTCCAAAAGTAACAAGGATGGTAGAGTGATGCTTAACATTATTGAGAAGATTCCTGTCTCCAGTCATGTGATTGGAACAACCACTGTCAAAGTACCAGTCTTTCTTGGTAGACACACTAAGAGAAGTGTTAGCTACTAGAGCAACAGTCTTCTTCTTCCACTTATGAGAGTATGATACCCTGTTGGTTTTAGGCTTCACATAAGACCCCTGATTAGGATATCCATGTAGCCTGTAGCAAAAAGATTTTATGTGGCCAAACCTTCCACAATAATGACACCTCCATCTTTGAAACTTTTTGTTCATGTTTCTATGATTTTGATGTTGCACCCAATGTTGTGACATCTGCTTTGACATTGGTCTATTAGGTCTATTCTTCCTTTTGTTATTGACAAACTTCTTAGTCTCCACATACCCTGAGGCAGACCTATTCCTTGACTTGTGGTATGACATCTTCTTTGTCATTGACTTCCCAAGTTTGTTCCATTCCTGGTTATTAACAACTCTCTGCGTCATATACCACGAGGTCACATTTCTGTTTTGGGTTGTGACACTTTGACATTGTTTTCCTATGTCTATTCTTCTTGATGTCACCAACGGGTTGCTTTTGACCACATATCCTAGACCATGCTTATTTCTGCGTTGTCCAAGTGAAGAATTTCTTCCAACTTATCGATGCAGGATGTCAACATTTTGATTTAGACATCGATCAAGTTTGGAATTCACATACTAATATCACTATTGAGGTGATTTATAGTAGCTATGTTTTCCTCTTTCTCGACCTCGACTTCACATTCTCGACTTCGACTTCTCAATCGACTTTTTGTTCTTCATTTCTTGACATGCTTCTCCATTTTTATACACATCTTCCTGTAGTTTTCAAGCTCTTCAAATGTCACTTCCTCATCACTAGAATCCATATCGAGTTGTACACTCCAGGAGAAGCGGTGACAAGTTTGGCACCTTCTTCCTCGATTCACTTCCTAAATCACCATCGGACCAAGTGGACCATTCCTTTCTTTTGTTTCTTTAGAAAGGTGGGACATTCATCTCTAATATGTCCAAATCCTTCACATTCATGACATTGGATTTCTTGCCTTGACTTCCTTTTTCCTCGACTTGGATCTTCTGCTGGTCATAAGATCGCTAATGTCGAGATGGAATGTCCTTGACATTTGACCTTGACTTTGGATCAATCCTCTGATCGGTTTGTTGAGCTGTCTTCCAAGCATGGCAATAGCTTGGATATCTTCTCTTCATCTTCCACCTTGCATCCCTCTTTAGTATTGGATACAAGTGCTATGCTCTTGTTTCTCTTGTCAACGGTTCATGATTCCCATCTCAAAAGTCATAAGAGATCCAACAAGTTCTTCAACCTTCAAGGTGCGATGTCTTGAGCCTCCTCTATTGCGGTGACTTTCATTGCAAATCTCTTAGGCAAGGATCGAGAATCTTTCTTACCGACTTCTCTTGACATCTTTTCACCAAGTGCTCTGAGGCATTGGCAATTTCAAAATATTCATGTGAAATTCATGAATATTCTCATCTTCCTTCATCTTCAAATTCTCAAATTTGGTAGTGAGCATCTGAAGTCTTGACATCTTCACCTTGGATGTCCCTCATGAGTAGTTAAGAGTGTCCCAAACATCCTTGGCCACATTGATGGACCAATCGAAGATGTTCCTATCAATACCATTGAGCGAGCATTCAATGCTTTAGAGTTCCCTAGAGCTAGCTCTTCTTCCTCTTTGCTCCACTCCTCCTCGGGTTTCAAGACGGTAGTCCCATCTTTCTCAAGCTTGGTGGGATGTTTCCATCCTTTATCGTGACTCTCAAGCTTTAATGTCCACGATCTTAAGAAGGCAACCATACGAGGCTTCCGGTAATCATAATTAGACCCATCCGAATAGGTGGTCTTCCTCCAAATCCTCCTTCTTTATCCATTACGAAACTATTATCCTAGATCTCACCCGAAATAACAAGCGGGTGCACGCTCGATGCCAATTGAAATTCTGGCAGCGGATCGTGATGTCATAGAGAATGTTATGACACGATGTCGACACTATGTTAACGATTCACAAAATCTGACGATAAAGAACACAATAAGTTGTTCACCGGTTCGGTTCAACAAACCTACATCCGGGGCTACCAAGCCGGGAGGAAATTCACTATTAATAGAATTAATTCGGGAATAAACCACCGGTTTATCTCCTTCACTTAAAACCTACCCAATGCAACTTCAACCTAAGTCCTACTTAGATGCAGTACCCACTCACTCCCCTCAATCACGGCGGTGATATCAACCTATTGACTAATTGAATTGTGAAGACACACTTCAATAAAATATGATCTTGCTTCAAAGCTTCAATCAAGAGACAAACACTCGCTTTAAAGCTTTGGTGATAAACTACCCTTACAACAAATCCTAGTCCATGCACTTATCAATTGATAGTTGCTTGGCTCACAAAGAAACTAAATTACAAATACCAACTGTTATAAATCCTAACGTACACAAACACAAGTGCTATCTCTTCAATACATTCAAAGGGCACATCACAGTTGTAAGGTTGATTTCCTTTTATAAGTAGTCACGAAACTTGGTCTTGGGCTTCCATAAAGATAGCTAGGGTTCACTTAATTTAATCCTAAAAACATGGTCTTTTCAACAACCAATTTAGGTTTAATTAAGATTAACCTAACAACCACGTGAGCATGCTTTCTAATAACGAAAAACAATATTTAGCAGCTCAACAAACTTCACGAAAAATCTCGGGAACAAGCAGTTCTGCAGAATGTCACCTTGAATGTCATAACATACATTATGACATCGGTATTTCTGCGAAATTTCCAACTGACTTTAGCTTCCATTACAGTGTCTTTTAACATCCTTAGCAGGTAGGATTTATCTTCAATCTCTGAATGTCATGACATCTATCATGACATTGCTAAAGCCTAGTTTTACCAAAATTAATGCCAACCTAAAAACACTAACAAAAAGAACGTCTTTTCATTCAAATGTTTTGTTCCCTTTCCTTCTATTTTACACTACAATTTTAAAATGCAAAATGGTAATTCTTTTTTTTATCAACTAAAAGAAAATTAAAATAAGCATTAAAATCAATCATGCAGATATAATCCCACATTCCTAATGGATCCCTTCGATAACGACTATGTTATCACTATTTATGACTTTGATAATCCTATCAACCAAGTAAAAGAAGAAGGTGAGGAAGATTGTGAACTCCCTAAAGAGATAGCAAAAATGTTATAGCAAGAGGAAAAGGTTATCCAACCGCATCAGGAAGAGATTGAGAAATTGAATTTGGGAAATGTTGATGTGAATAGAGAGGTTAAGGTCGGGGCTTCTTTAGAAGGCAGTGTGAAGCAAAGACTGATTGACTTGCTCCGAGAGTATTCAGATATCTTTGCATGGTCTTATGAAGACATGCCTAGGTTGGACACAGACATTGTTGTGCACAAGTTACCGTTGAAAGAAGACTGTCCTCCTGTTAAGCAAAAACTTCGAAGAACTCATTCTGAGCTGTCCAGAAACAGCTTGATGCAGGCTTTTTGAAATTCATTTCTTATCCTCCATGGGTTGCAACATTATTCCTGTGCCCAAGAAAGCCGGCAAGGTTAGAATGTGTGTGGATTATAGGGATCTGAATAGAACCAGTCCGAAGGACGATTTTCCACTTCCCCATATCGACATATTGGTGGATAATACAACTCATGCAAAAGTGTTTTCGTTCATGGATGGCTTTTTTGGGTACAATCAGATCAAGATGACACCGGAAGACATGGATAAAACAACTTTTATTACCCCGTGGGGCCCTTCTGCTACAAAGTGATGCCTTTCGGATTGAAAAATATCAGGGCAACGTACTAGCGTGCAATGGTAACTCTTTTTTACGACATGATTCATAAGGAGATTCAGGTGTATGTTGACAACATGATTGCTAAATCTCAAGATGAAGAAGAGCATTTGGAGCATCTGGGAAGCTTCCTACTTATATTGAGCCAATAATAATGAGGGTACATCAGTCCTTTTCTCAAAGAATCCGTTGGAGCAAAAATTATCCAAAAAAAATAGTGTAATGGATGGCTTGTGTTTTGTTCCTCTACACACTCTCCTTGGCTGTGTTTTGATGAGCTGGCCAAGTGTATGTAAAATGCATCACATGGTTTATTCCTTAGCTTTACTAGATATGGAAAAAAAATGAAAATTGTGCATGGCAAGGGTGTGACAAAAATGCTCATTCTGTCTGGGCTTTTAATGGCAAATAATGTGCTAGCATGCTTGCTTCGAATCCCAGCCTATGCTTGCCTAAAAACAACTTACAAGATCAACACAAAAGTATGCCAACACACCTCTGCACACACAGCCTTGTATCCTCTTGTTCACTCCTAATTTTCTCACTAATGGCTCGTGCAAATCATGGCTTTTTGAGGCCTATCAATAGCTCTTGGAATGAGGATTACAATGAGCTTTGGTTCACTGAAAATGGAGCTGAAATGAATGAGATAGGCTGCTAGATGTTATGCATAAACATGGACATTTGCTGGGCACACGCGCGCGCATCTGGATTGCACGGTCGTGCATGGGATCAGCGTCATGGCCTCCACTCGTGAGCCTTGTAACTTCCTCAATATTAACCAAATAACGTGATCCAAAGCTCAAATTAAAGATCTCATGGCATACTTTAAGATGCACAAAGTAGAACTCTCAAATTCCATCTGAATTAAAAGATATGAGCCTCAAGATTATGAACACCACCTTTTTGTAAAAGTACGCTCAGAGAAAGCCTAGAAATTTGCTTGCTTGCCCAGCCTTGGTCAAACCTTGTGCATGAAACTTCTAACTGAAATATCTCTCAACTGGTGCACTTTTGAGAAATTTTACACATTAACAAACTTGTAGGATTTTTTACAAGCTTTCCAAAAATGTATGGTATGCAACCATTGGATAAAAATGGAGAAAGTTATGACATGTCAAAGTTTCATAGGGTGGACATTTATAAAAAAATTATCTTTACATAACTTCAAGAACAAGTTAACCCTAATTTCTTCAACTTTCTTGGCTCAATGGTGGATTTGATCATGAAATATGGAAATGTGATATTTGAATTGATGGTTGATGATCGGAAAAATAGCAAGTGTATTATTTTTGCCGATGTAGTTATAATGAGTTTCCCCAAGTATCGATCTCGAGGACTGCGTAGTAAATACCTATTCGTGCTCTTAATTCAATTGAACAAAAACAATGGTTGGGTTGATTTTAAAACTTTCAATTACACTTGTAACAAGTAATGACTGATGAAATATAATGAGAATGATGCTAGGGTGAGTGGTTGATTTAACAAAACTATGATCCGAATTTAGATTTCCTTATTGTATATGAAAACTATCAATTACCTATCTCTAGATTGTTCTTCCTTAAGTCCTTAATGAAGACACTATTAAAACCCCAATCCTTATTCAAATGTCCATTCAAACAACTCTTGGTTTTAACCATAAAAATATCAAGAATTCAAGTGATTAAAAAGAGTTCCTAGTCCTAGGTTAGACTCCTAATAACCTAATTATGTAGAAACCCTAACAATCACAGTCCTGCCAATTGTTAGTCATAGGTCTACATGTATTTGTCCGATACATGATCATAGGAACACTACACAATTAAATTGAAATATAAAAACATTGCATTAAGGAAATCAAGTATTTGAATTCATACAATAATCAAATCAGGACAACCCCCTAGCATTGGGGGGTTTAGCCTCTCATAATATTAGAAGAAAACATCAAATAAGAGTTAAACATTACAAAGAATAAGGATGACTTTGATCTTCAATGGTGGCTGCCCTTGAATCTCGCCGTCTCTGAATTCCTCTGCGTAGCTCTCTTTTCTCGTGATATTTCTTTCGTAATTTCAAAAGTAGGTTTCTCTATCCTCAAAATCCTTCTAATAGTCTCTTCTCTATCCCCGTTTCGGAAAAAGTAAGAAGTACCCTTAATGACAACAACGAGCCCCAAAAATAAGAAAAAATAAGTTTCCACACGCTCTCATCAACACGAACCGTGTTGATGAACACGGTGCCCATGTTGATCTCTAAATCAGAAGTCATGCTCCAGGCCATTCAACACGGGCCGTGTTGATGAACACGGGTGCCCGTGTTGATCCACTGACTTGTGTAGTTTTGCGCTTTCCACTTGCTTTTCAACACGGGCCGTGTTGATGAACACAGGTGCCCGTGTTGATTCACTGACTTTGGTTTTTTGCGTTTTCTAGTGGCTTTTTGACACGGGCCGTGTTGATTAACACGGGGGGCCGTGTTGATGCATCTATAGCCTCCCATATTCTGATTTTTGCACTTCTTTTGCCCCGATTTATCCTGTTTTATTCTTATGACCCTGAAAACACTCAAACACATAACCAAAGCGTAAAATGCGATAAAATGACATATAACACTAGACAAGTAAAAGAAACGATAACGAAATTCAATGCTAAATAACTGTGTAAAAACCACTGATCAAATTCCCCCAAACTTAAGCATTGCTTGACCTCGGCGGCGATTACGAAACTCATGAAAATAAAAGCGGATCGGTACTCATATGCAAGAGTTCAGTTCTCATTGTTCAGAAAGTAGTGTGCTCAGCATTCACATGACACGAAAATACCTCTCCAACTATGCTTCGCACTTAAGTGTTCTCTTTCCGCTTTTCCTGCTCTTTCATTCTCACAATCAGATTAAGGCACTGAGAATTATGATAATCATCACATGCACATGACTAGCCAAGAACTTCACTTATTCGGGCACCAAACGAGTAACATTTGCCACTTTTTAATACCGATGAACTTTTCAAACCTTTTGGTTATTTATTGTCCTTTATCCGGATGACGTTTGGGGATCAACCCCCTTTGGGCTGAATAACCTGGTGAGGGCTACCCAACTTAGCGGGTCGGTTGCCTTTTACCGTCTTTTCATCATTTAATGCCATTTTTATTTGATTCTCAACCAATCATACATGTGAATCTAAATTATGCGGTGTATAGATAAACTATTCAAGGGTACTTGGAGACTTTAAGCACTATAGTGCGAATCGACACGTTGGACTCGTATCAATGTCACATTATTCCGAATTTCCTACCTTAAAAAAAATCATCCCTGCATCTCACACAATATCAATCCCGACCTTATTGAAATACAAGCTCTTGTGTAAAACAAAACAAAATTTTCGGTCAAAATTCAGAAAATTTGGGAGAATTTCTACTAGTGTTATTACACAGCATTTAACATCAACTTAACAAAAATCAAACAAAGCAATAAAACAAACCAAAGCAATAAAACCTCCCCCAAACTTGAACTAAACATTGACCTCAATGTTTCAGACCAAACTCGAGAGAAGTGACTCACAAAGGGTGATGCAGCACCAATTGCTACCTCCTAGCTTTCGCAAGATAGGATCCCTTTTTATTACCTATGAACAAAACAAAAAGAAAAGCTAAGTTATGAAGAACGTGGGTTACCTCCCACGTAGCGCTTCGTTTAACGTTGCATGGCTCGACGGGTCATCCCCTTACGGGGGGGGGGGTACTTTCTCTTCCACACCTTGTTGCTTGTACTTTCCACAACCCAAAACTCAACCCCCTCAAGAGCACTAGCCACTGCGTGATTCACGTTACTTCCAACTTTCATCTTCTCACCTTGGTCTACCTTCTTCTTTCTCTGCTTGGCTTCTTGACTGAACTTGGGAATTTTAATTGATGCCACCTGAGAGATTATGCCTGAGACTCCTTCAGGAAGTGATTTCGAAATTTTGCTCTCTCCCTCAACTTTGACCATACCAACTGAAAATTTATTATTTCCACCTGCACCTTGTTTCTTGACCTCAAACACCTTCAATGTTATCTCCTCATCAAAATATTTTAAAGTTAGATGACCTGTCTCTATATCAAAATTGCACCTGCTAGTCAATAGAAAAGGTCGACCGAGAATGATGGGGGTCTCTTCATCTTAAGGTATGTCCATGATCTGGAAATCCACTGGAAAAGAAAACTTTTCAATCTCGACCAACACATCTTCAGCTATCCCATATGACTTCTTGATGGTGTGATCAACAAATTTTAATTTTGTTCCACTCCCGTTTATCTCTTCAATACCAAGCCTCTTGAAGATTGATAATGACATTAAACTCACACTAGAGCCAGAATCAATTAGAACCCTTTTGAAAGTTCTATCTTTTATGGTGCATGGTATTGCCAGATCCGGATCATACGCAGCGGTATTTTTCTCTCGGTAGCGATTGCGCCAACTTCTCATCAACGAATTTTGTTTATCATCTATTTGCCTCTTTTTTTATAGGATCTGCTTCATGAATTTTTGGTACAAAGGCATTTTCTCGAGTGCTTCAAATAAAGGTATGTTAATCTCTAGCTTCTTGAACAATTTGACAAATTTATCGAACTCTTTCTCTTTTGTGTCCTTCTTTGCCACTCGCGAGGGATATGGAAGCCTAATCACAGGTTTACTCTTTTCTTCAGATGGCTTCACAGGTAGCGCCACTTCTTCCTTTTTCCTCTTGTTCTCTCTCACTTCTAAATCCACTTCTATAAGTTCATCATCAACTTTTACCTCATCTTCTCTTTCTTTGGAAACATTTTCACTCCTTATTGTGACAGCACTCACATTCTCATGGTTCTTCTGATTGCCTTGTGCTTGCATTGCTACTTGTTGGACAATTTTCCCCATTTGAACCTCCAAATTTTTAATTGCAACCGTGGTGTTCCTGTGATTGCTTCGTGTTTCTTCTTAGAATTGGGAAGTGTGGGCAGCCATCTTTTCAATGGCCACTTCCCATTCTTCCTTTTGAGGAGCTTGTTGTTGCTGATCTTTCCAAGCAAAATGCGATGATTCTTCCACCCAGGGTTATAGGTGTTAGAATATGGATTATTTTGCCTCAAGAATTTTATCTCCTCAATTTGTTTTGGAGTTGCAAGACATTGTGTGGTCATGTGTGGTCCACTACAAATGTCACAAACCACATTTTTAACCTGTGCTACCTGTTGAGTTCCCATGTTCATAGTTTTAAGCTTTTTCTCCACTTCTGCAGCTATCGCCTCTTCGACTTTGAGTTGTTTATTCACTTCCAACTTTAAATCAATCACTCCCTCTGGTTTTCTTGCAACCCTGTCATATAATTCCATATGCTCATTTGCAGCTATAGCTTCAATAATCTTCTTTATGCCAGTGGCTGTTGAGAAGTTGGATGAGCCACAGCTGTTGTGTCAATGAGTTGCTTCGTTTTGATTCTCAAACCATTCACAAGCATCTGCATCTGCATCTGCTCAGTCTGATCCAGGTTATGAGTAGGGCATGCCACCAGGAGTCTCTTAAATCTCTTGAAAGAGTCTCCTAATGATTCACCCTCCTTCTGCTTGAAATTGAGGATTTCATATCTCTTTCTCATAAACACCGATGCTGGAAAATATTCATTGAGAAAAGCTGTTTCCATCTCTTCCCAAGATGTAATCTTGCTGCGGAAGGAATAGAACCACTCTTCGCATCGTGGGGTGAAGAAACATACGCAACTTTTTCTGCTCTTTAGTATGCCCATCTATTTTGAGAGTGGTGCTCATAATCAAGAATCATTGCAAATGCTTGTTAGCATCCTCATTAACCCTTCCAGAAAAAGATCTCTTCTCCAACTGAGTGATGGTGCTCGGATGGAGCTGAAAATTAGGAACATTAACGGGTTGGTTGACAATGGTCAATCTTCCCCCTGGTGCATTTGTCCCTCCATAATCCCCTAGCAATCTCTCTTGAGGTGGATTCATTGCCTCGACTTCTGACTCTGAGCCGAAGTGTGTTGAATTCCTATCTTCTTCCTCGACCAGTCTTGCTTGCTTTGCTCCTCTTCGCCGAGCGCGAAGGGTTCTTTCTATTTCTGCGTCAAAAAGATATTCTGCTGAGGCCTGACCTCACATAAAATATTAGACACAAAATTAGTTCTAATACAATGTAATAGAAAATAAATAAAGAAATGAATAGAAAAATTTTAATTGCAGAGCAATAAAATTTCAATCAAACTAAGAGTAAATCGAGATTTTAGCGGTCCCGCAATGGCCAAAACTTGATCGAAAAATAGCAAGTGTACTATTTTCGCGATGTAGTTATAATGAGTTTCCCAAGTATCGATCTAGAGGGTGTAGTAAATACCTATTCGCGCTATTAATTCAATTGAACAAAATCAATGGTTGGGTCGATTTTAAAACTTTCAATTACACTTGTAACAAGTAATGACTGATGAAATATAATGAGAATGATGCTAGGGTGAGTGGTTGATTTAACAAAACTATGATCCGAATTCAAATTTCCTTATTGCATATGAAAACTATCAATTACCTATCTCTAGATTGTTCTTCCTTAAGTCCTTAATGAAGACACTATTAAAACCCCAATCCTTATTCAAATGTCCATTCAAACAACTCTTGGTTTTAACCATAAAAATATCAAGAATTCAAGTGATTAAAAAGAGTTCCTAGTCCTAGGTTAGACTCCTAATAACCTAATTGTGTAGAAACCCAACAATCACAATCCTGCCAATTATTAGTCATAGGTCTACATGTATTTGTCCGATACATGATCATAGGAACACTACATAATTAAATTGAAATATAAAAACACTGCATTAAGGTAATCAAGTATTCGAATTCATACAATAATCAAATCAGGACCACCCCTCTAGCATTGGGGGGTTTAGCCTCTCATAGTATTAGAAGAAAACATCAAATAAGAGTTAAACATTACAAAGAATAATGATGACTTTGATCTTCATTGTTGGCTGCCCTTGAATCTCGCCGTCTCTGAATTCCTCTACGTAGCTCTCTTTTCTCGTGATATTTCTTTCGTAATTTCAAAAGTAGGTTTCTCTATCCTCAAAATCCTTCTAATAGTCTCTTCTCTATCCCTGTTTCGACAAAAGTCAGAAGTACCCTAATGACAACAACGAGCCCCAAAAATAAGAAAAAACAAGTTTCCACACGCTCTCATCAACACGGGCCGTGTTGATGAACACGGGTGCCCGTGTTGATCTCTAAATCAGAAGTCATGCTCCAGGCCATTCAACACGGGCCGTATTGATGAACACGGGTGCCCGTGTTGATCCACTGACTTGTGTAGTTTTGCGCTTTCCACTTGCTTTTCAACACGGGCCGTGTTGATGAACACGGGTGCCCGTGTTGATTCACTGACTTTGGTTTTTTTGCTTTTTCTAGTGGCTTTTTGACACGGGCCGTGTTGATTTACACGGGGGCCCGTGTTGATGCATCTGTAGCCTCCCATATTCTGATTTTTGCACTTCTTTTGCCCCGATTTATTCCGTTTTATTCTTATGACCCTGAAAAACACTCAAACACATAACCAAAGCGTAAAATGCGATAAAATGACATATAACACTAGACAAATAAAATAAACAATAACGAAATTCAATACTAAATAACTGTGTAAAAACCACCGATCAGTTGGCCAAAAGTCCACTTGGTCAACTCTTGATTTTGACCAAAATGACCATTTTGCCCCTTGTGATCAATTGGCTTGCTTCTACTCAAAATTGAGCCTCAATATTTCAATCATGGATGTCCAGCAACATATAGAAACAAGTGAAATCAAATTTGAGTGAAAAATCTGGAGAAATCCTGATTTTACCCAAAACCCTAATTTTGCACCTTGTGGTAGGAGATAGCCAATCAAGCTTCAAAGCCTCAAATCTTTTGAATGTGTTGAGTAATTCTTTGAACCATGATAACTCAAATGATAATAAGAAGGTGATGCTTCAATAAATTGACTTATCCAAACTTCAAACTTCACAAAGGGCCAAACCCCTAATTTCATCAGATGAATGTTAATAGAAGAATTCCTCACCAACTCTTTGCAAACTTCAACTCTTGAGGAATCAATGAGACAAATGAGATGTCTTGAGATAGAATACATCTTGTGACTTGAAAGATCCACAGATATGAGAATTTGGGACTCCCTCAGAAGGGTATGCTAACCCAATCAACCTCCTTAGCTTGTAGAGGACTTGAGAACCCAAAGAACTTTAATCCTATCATGAGGTATAAATGCAATGCAATATGATGTTTATGAAATATGATGTTTATGATGAAACATAAGCCTAAATCAAGAGGGTAAATTTTGGGGTGCAACAGCTGCCCCTATTCACTCTTCTTAAACTTGATAAGTGAGAACTGGTGGAAACCTTCGAGCGTTCAAAGTGGAAGAGGATTGAATACAAAAGAACCCGAAAATTTACACTCTTGAAAAGAAGAGTGAAACTTTCCAAAAAAAAGCCAGAGAATGCTAGACTTGAAGAATACCAAATGAAATTGGTTTTAGGGAAAAGCCAATTGGTGCTTTAACAAGCGGGAAAGTCTAATAAACATTAGCCTTCCAAAAATGTACGTCAAGACGAAAGTACAACGTAGACCATGATAAAGATGAGATGAAACTCAAACCAGAAGACTAGACAAAAGTAGATTCTGAACATGTACGCAATAGGACAACTATGGAAAGGGTCCTATAAGCAAGGTGAGTAGAGTGCGTGATTCTAGGGACACTTGCTAGTCTCTGCCAGGGGTAAACAGTGGAAACTGTGATAAACCGAAGGTATGAAAAAGATAGGTCAACCAAGGATAGACAATAGACGAAGCTAATTGAACCCAAGGAGTGACATCAAACGAGACAAAACTCAACTTGATAGAACTAGAAGAATGACATTTTCTAGAAACGAGTACTAGGACAAAAACTGGATTTCACGCATAGGAAATGAGACAAAACTCGGCCCATAGCAAAGTGATGAGAGTGCATGTTTCTAAGAGAACTTGCTGATCTCAAACTAGAGGATAGACAGTAGACGAAGTTGATTGAACCCAATAGTTATAAAAGAGTCATCCCAACCGAAGATAGACAATAGACGAAGCTGATTGAATCCATGGAGTAAAAGGGGAAAGGTTTCAACCCGAGATAGACAGTATGATGGAACTGAAAGAACCCCAGGAGTAAGAAACAAAACGAGATAAAACTCGACTCATGGAACCTAGTTAGACAAACCAAACTAGATGAGTACCAGGACAATAACTAGATTTCATGCACAGGTGAAGAGACAAAACTCAACCCAAAGCAGAGTGATTAGAGCGTACTTCTAAAACACTTGCTAAAACGATCATCAGGACAAGACTGACGTTCAAAAGGTATATTGATGGGCATCAAAATGAACCAACATAGGTAGTAGAGACTAAACCAATGAAATCGCACTAGAGAGAAACTGGGCTACAACCACAACGTTGGGTAGACACTCAACCAAATTGCATGATTATCAGGATATTGGTATGGAAACACTGAGGATAGAGACCTCACTGGGGAAATGATCCGAAGTTAGCAAATGTACTGGGGAACATAGGGGCAATAAGGCTTATGCTTCAATGCATGTTTGAAAAGCAATTTCTATGGAGTAAAGTTCCAAATGATAATGGAAATTACACTTTGAGGATGCAATGTAATGATGCATGGTTAAATGTTTCACCGGGGAATGGCTAATCAAAAAGCCAATCAAGCACCAAGCCAAAACTTGATAAGACTTGCAAAAATAAAATGCAAAAATCCACTGGGGAGAAAACCCTCGAAGAGATGAAACTCTGCGAGGAGCAATAACTTATGTAACTGGTAGAAACAGGCTACAATCGCTAAGAAGAGTTGCAAAAATAAATTACAGACTTCACTAGAGGGATAAATCTGGACGAAACCGCTGTGATTTTTGGAGAGGAAAGCCAAATAGAGATTGGACTTCGTCGGGTAAGATACCAAACAACAATGGATCTAACAAGAATAAAGATTCCTCCGACTTCATGGGGAATGATTAATCTTTGGTTAATGATAAGAGAAAATATGTACACAGCTCTCACGGAGAGTGGATAACTGTGACTTTAAGAAGCTCAACTGGGGAGTCACATATGATATTTGATGAGGAAAAAAATCCTTACTAGGGATAAAAGTGATGTGGGATGTGCACCCACGGAAGCATACATCTCACATCTCGGGCGAAACAACGCTTGTCACCAATCAACAGGATCGAACTCACTGGGAGATGGGAGAATTCTCGGAATAGAAAACCAAGTCAAATAGCTCGTCCGAGTATGAAGAAACAAGACACCTCATATAGGACAACTCCACTGGGAAAACGAGGAATATTGTGCCATAACCTTGAAAGAAAATTTCTTTGTTGGGGACAGGAGAAATCTTGAAGAAGAAATCAGATGAATAACTGATACACTGGGGAGAATGACTGATACAGTAGGGAAAAGGGACCACTCTTTAATAAGAAATTCCAAATGCATCAGGAGGTCATCAATAAACATTCCGCCTCGAACGGGCATTCCTTTGTGGACACAACGGTAACAAAACTTCATTGGGGATATAGATTCTTAACCAAGAAGTCTTATCGATCACAACCTATCAGACAAGACTCTCCACATGACGATACTGGGGAGTAGACAACCTTCAGGTAAAACTGGGAAATCATCTGGATACAATCTCTTCGCTTTGGGAGACTTGCTGGGGACAAGGAGAGACTTCGGTGTCACTGGGGATGTTTCATATAACCGATCTTACCAATTCAATCAAACCCAATTTTCCCCAAGTCTAAAATGAAGTACACTCACTTGGGAGAATCTTTATAGAAATACAGATAGAACTGATTTAAGATAAAATGCCCCGGGTTACCGTTAATTCTTTGAAAAGATTATCTTTCAATTCCATAGAGTTGAGACCCTCTTCTTTGACAAGACTAAATTCTTCTTTGGTGTTCATTGTGCAAACTTACTTGATATCAAACAATTACTCTACTTACAGAAAAAATGTTTATTATGAGAATGAAAATTCAAATACAACACTTATGTAAGTCTTGAATTTTTTATGGAAAAGGCATTGCGACTTCTTGTGAACAAAACGCTGTTAGAATGCAAAACTTCCTTTTTTAGAATGACAAGACAAACATATGATGCCAACACAAAAACTAGCACATAATTTAGGAGTCAGGAAAATATTATCTTATCGCAGTATGCTTTCGAATTATCCCATGCTTCAGTTAGGACTTTTGAGCGTTGTAACGTGGCCCGGTTCACGGTTTTCAAAAAAAAAAATTTTTAGGCTCAAAATACTTTAGTGCCCATCCCCCTGACGAAGGGTGGAGGTGATCGCACCAACCTTATGAATCCAAGGACTCCACAAAAGACAACAGTAAGCCGGATTAATATCCATCACATAGAAAGTGAAAGTGAAAATCTTCTGGCGTACCTTAATCGGTAAATCAATCTCTCCAAACACAGATCTTTTTGAGCCATCAAACGCCTTCACCACAAGGTCACTAGGACGCAACTCCAACCCAGAATAATCAATCTTCATGAGTGCCTTCTTGGGCAATACATTCAATGACGACCTGGTGTCCACCAAAACCCTTGACAAGGTTGTGCCCTTGCACTCCATGGAGATGTGTAAAGCCTTGTTATGATTACGCCCCTCGGGTGGAAGATCAAAATCTGTGAAGCCTAGCCTATTTCAGGGTAATATACTAGCACATACTGTTCCAAATTGACCCACTGTAATCTCTTAGGGAACAAAAGCATTCTTCAGAATTTTCATCAGAGCATTCCTATGAGCCTCAGAATAGATCAGCAAAGACAACATAGACATCTTAGACGGGGTGTGGTGCAACTGCTCAACAATATTATAGTCACTCTTCCTTATCAATCTCATCAATTCTTCAACCTCCGCCTCTGGAGTCAAAGATGTATCAGGTGCAATAAGAGGCTTAGGCGCATTAACCTACTCAGATCTTTGACCATCGACCATTACTTGCTTGCCTTTCGCCTTGGCTAAAGCATCTGCATTTTTCTGAACATTTGGAGGACTTAACACCCTTCCGCTTCTCATTACACGACCTTCACCAGAAAAGTTATTGACATCCACATCATTATCTTTCACAAAGCTGTTTTCAGATGAACCAGACTCTTGTTTCACCCCATGAAAATACACATCAGCGCCATAATGCCATGGGACAGCCTTCTCACTATCATACGGCATAGGACCAGGAAGAGTAATCATCAATGGTACTGGTTTGGCAGCGATAGGAATACGCCTTGGAGTGAACGGAATAGAAATCACCAAAACATCTGCTTGAGTCACTCTTCTATACTTCTTAGCCCGACCAAACTAAAGAGAACCATCATTTATCAATTCCTGAATACGCGCCTTCAGGTTATCACAACCTTTCGGCCGTTCCACACACTTACAACAAGCTGGATCACAACCCAGGAAAATACCGTTGTCACTTAAGTACCTCTTGACATAAGGAAGAGAAGTAGTCACATGATTGACGTCCATAACCAACTCCAACCATTCTTCATCCTCAATGATAGCATTAACAGCTGCGCCATCATGTAATGGCATAGGATGCTGAATAACATTTGGTCTAGCTGTAGCTTCAAACTGAATAACCTTAGAATCGAGCAAATCCTGGATCTTACACTTCAGTGCATAACAATTCTCAACTGAATGACCTACACCGCCAGAATGAAATTCACATCTTGCATTGGCATCATAATTAGCTGGACGACGATCCGGATTAACAGGCATTTGTCTCAAACTAACCAACTTCAAATCAAGCAGATGTTGTAGGGCTTGGGCATAGCTCATTGGCAACGGATCAAACTTCCTTGATTGCCTTTGTTGATAATTGTTGTTTTGCCTCGGGGCATTCTGTTGTCTGGCTTGTTGTGGTTGTTGTTGTTGATGAGCATTTGCTGGAATAGACACAACATTGATCTGTTGTGGATATTGTCTTCTACTTCTTCTCTCATAAGCATGAACGTAACTAGTTTCCCCCTCTCTCTTCTTGGGGTGAGCAACAAACGGCTTCTTACTTCCACCCGAAGCAGTTCTTGAACCACTAACCTGAATCCTTCCTATTTTCATTTCGGCCTCTATTCTTTCTCCTGCCATTACTAGTTCAGCAAACCCTGCAGATATAGCCCCGATCATACGATCGTAGAAAGGCCCTTGTAGAGTATTCATAAACATGTCAATTAGTTCTCTCTCCAACAAAGGAGGTTGAACTCTTACAGCCAACTCGCGCCATTTTTGCGCATATTCCTTGAAAGATTCATTCGGGCCTTGTGATAAACTTTGCAATTGAGTACGATTCGGCGCCAGATCCTTATTGTAATGATAGTGCTCAACAAAAGCACGAATCAAGTCATTCCAACAGCGAATGTGGGTCCTTTCTAGCTTCATATACCATTCCAAGGATGCACCAGTCAAGCTATCCTAGAAATAGTGAATCAACAACCTTTGATCGTGAGTATGAACTGACATCTTCCTGAAGTAGGCGGTGGCATGAGTCACTAGACAAGACATTCCATTGTATTTCTCAAACACCAGAGGCTTGAACTTTGGGGGAACCCTCACCCCTAATACCAACCCAAGATCATTGGCATCCATGCCAAAGATACCTTCTCCTTCAACAACCTTCAAACGTTCCTCCAACTAATGGTACCTCCTATCTTCAATATGGAAATTTGGGTCAGAATGCAAAGAAAAACCATCTTCGTCCTGCTCAAAATCATGATCACGTTCTTGATTACCCCTCACAATAATTGGATTGCCCCTACGATTCCCCACGAGCTGGGAACCCGGAGGCGGGGGAAACTGCCCTTGGTTAGCACAACGAAGATCAAAAGGATTGCCTTGAGGTCCGTGAGGATTCACGAAATCCGGGTCTTGCACATTATCCATCCCAACAGAAACATTAGCAAACAGCCCCTGATTCTCAGTATCAACCCGGTTACAAACTTGATTGTTGACTAGAGCAGTCAACTCATCCTGTCTGCGGTTTGAATTCGTGATTGCTTCCATGAATTGAGTCATTTGAGTAGCCATCTAGATCCTCAACTCAGCAAGCTCTGCTTGTACTTGCTCCATCTGCCTCGGAAAATTACTTCGGGTAGAGTTGAATTGTCGTCTTGAATCTCCTCTGATAATAAAGGTAAAGTCAGAATAAGAACACCAACCAGAAACCTGTTATGCATGAGTTATGTATATGCATGAATATAGATGCAATGCATGCAATGACATGTTTATATATTCCCAGGATTCTAATACTCATAGCCAAGTTTTTGGGCAATAGCACAAGATGAAATGACAAACACCGATTAGGTCAAATCTCATTAAAATAATAGAAACAAAGATACAAATAGTTCCACAAAGTACTTCAACAATAACACAAACAAAGATGCTAAAGATTCTGACAATAAAATGTAAAGAAGTGGAAACCCATCAACAAGCCTGATGGTGATTCTCTTTTGAAACATAAGACAAAGTGATAAGCCTAAAAATCTGACATAGGAAAGCCTGCAGACTCCTGAATTCCCAACTGGATCTTGAGCTGCCCAATTTCTTCTATTGCCAAAGATAGCTGAACATCCTTCTCTCTGAGCTGATCTACAAATGCTGCTCTCTGAGTGGTTTCCTTCAGAATCTTCTTTCTAGGCTTCTAATCTTTGCCTAATGCTTCTTCTCCAATTCAACCTTGGAATCTTTACTTTTCTTCTCAATCTCTGCCATAGTTCTCATGTGATCTTCTAATGACATCATTTCCCCTTCAAACCTAGATCTCTTCCTTACAGCATCAGACGTCTCTCCCTCAAACTTCTTGAGCTTGTGAGCCAACTGATTCTTCTCTTGGGTATCAACCAAACATCTCACGGTTAGAGTCTCTTGTTCTTCTAGCAGAAGGCGGTTTTGAGCGCGCACTCGCTCATAGTCTCCTTTGGGTACAACATCTGGAACATTAGTAACTTGAGGATGGAAAGGTGCAACTCCGGTAATAGAAGGCCACTGTCGATCTTTGTTTCTTCCTTCAATCCACTAGACAAATGATGCATAAGCTGTAGGATCTTTCTTGCCGAAGAACTGTCCTCCTTCAAGGTGAATTCTCTTCCAAGCTTGAAAAACTCTTTCCAAAGATTCGGTAACATCTGGTATGTCAAAACACAAAGTCTCTCGCACACACTCTTCACTAGGAGGGCCTATTAGAGCACACCCCAATTGTCTCAAAGAAAGGGATGGATTATAGTTGACGCCACCTCGTATACCTATGAGAGGTACATTAGGGAACTCTCCACAATAGACAATTATACTTTCTCTATCCGTCTTAGTCACAACATGCCTATACCAATTGATATCCTGAGGTGTGAGAGCCATCGGGCGAGGCACCCATTTCATAGTATGCTGAGTATCCACAAAACGCCGGCACGAGGGAGGAACCTTTGAAACCATTGGTACAAGAGTGGAGCGCAACAATGGACCAATCCACCTTTTCCCTTGTAACTCTTCGAATGAATGGAATGATACAGATCTCCCAAGAGGGTTGGAACATGATTCTTCTGAATGAATAAAGTGATAGCATTCTCTTCAATGAACTTGGGCTCATTCAGGAACAAGACAACAGTGACCTGATCATCAGTAGGTTTCCCCATAGCAATGTGAAAAGGCACTTGATGAAGCACTGTAATGTCTAAAATATCAGAATATTCTTCTAAGGTAGGTAGCAACAGATAATCTGGAAACACAAATCATCCTAACTCACGGTCGTAGAACTGGAACAAAGCTTTAAGACCGTCTTCCTGGTATTCACTGAGAGGGTATTTCAAATATGACAAAATCCTTCCATAATCATTGATAAACTCAACAACAACCTCAGGAGGGGACCTCTTGGCCAACAAAATCAAACTCTCAAGAGCTGGAGCGGGGAACTTGTACACTGGATGACGTCTGTAATTAGTCTTCTTTTCGGTATCCATCTTTTAACAATGACCCAACAACCTAACTTGGAGACTAGTAATCCTGGAAATGATAAAACATGTATGTTAAAAAAAATGAATGCAGTTTGTAAAATGTTTCATGAATGCAATAGGACCAAAGCTCCATTTCTGAACACTGTTTCCCTGGTGAAAAAAACCATAGGTGACAGAACCAATAACCAAAGAACCCAAGTAACACAAGTCAGCATCTGTACCTGTCCCAACCCAACCTCACGGGTAATTCTAGACACAACTGGGTATCTAATGATAAATAGAATCGATGATTCTTTATCGAGCACTTCGCTTGCTACACAAAGGGTGTAGGGAAAAAGTACCGTCAATGAACCTCGTCTGAGTTTGGTACTTCATGCCTCCTCACACGCATCATGGGATGCGGGATTTGACATAAACATCCGTCTATCCTATATGTACAAGTATATATCCAGATGCAGATGCATGCAAACCTGTACAAGTATATACAAATAATAAAAACAAGCCATAAAGCAATAAACAAAACAAATAAACACCCAAAAGAAAAGAAAGCAAAATCTAGGATTGACTTCTGAATGGACCAACAATAGGTCAATTGTCCCCAATAAAGTCGCCAGCTGAAACACCCGGCCGAAAAATCAAAGGATATAACTATATATCAATGAAGTCGCCATCGAACATTTTTTATCCCGCCAAGAGGGAAAGGTAAACATCGAGTAAAACTGAAACAAAGAAATCACGGTCTTGCAACCAAGAGATCGGGTAAGGAAGTCTGTTATGCAAGGGGAAGGGATTAGCACCCCACACGTCTGTAGTACTCTACGGTATCCGCTTTTACTTTCTATCTAATGGGTGTAAAGCTCTAACTATATTTGTATATGGTATAATGCATGCAAAAAGAAAAGAAGAATAAAGAAATAAAGAAGAGAATAAAAGAAAGAAAACACGGGGAAAAGAAGGAAATATTTACAAAGGTTGCTCGATCTAGCCCGCGACAGGATGCCTACGTATTCCCTCGTGCAATGGGAAAGTCAGAGCGCCGTAGTTCGGCTCACTTGTTTTGGGTGGTTTGTGTTTTTTAGATTAGCGGACGAAACAACAAACGATGATGAAACACCTCTGTGATGACAAAACATCAGCTACAGACGGGATGATGGAACATCGACAAACGGGATGACGAAACATCAGAGGGTGAGATGACAAAACATCAGCAGCAAGATGATGACACGTCAGAATATGGGATGACGAAACATCAACAAGATGAAGAAGCATCAGCAACAACAGCAAACAGGACGGCGAAACTTCCTAAAACTAATTGGTTTGTATCTTTTACTTTGGAAAAAGTTTCAGATTATTAGAGTGTCTTAATGCACTTGACAAAACAAGATTTTAGGGAAATCTAAAGTTATCATGCATGGATGCCTAACTCAATGTCTAAACTCGATAACTAACCTAATCGATAAAATCTAAGGGAAATCTATAAAATCAATCACCTTGGTTAGAAAACCAAGTGAGAAGAGGGGTAGGATCAAGTAAAGTGCTTTGGCAAAAGCACACACACTAAGCACTAACAAGTGCTAAAAGAAAAGAAGAAGAAGAAAAAGATGATGTGGTGGAATCAAGTGGATGAGATTCGTACAAAGTGTCATGTGAAGTGTGGTCAGTGGACAAAACATACATTTACAAAGTTTATACAAACCCTTAACAAACATCAAACATCATTATAAACACACACATACAAAGTTAACTCACAAACTAGGGCGAAATTAGTCCTAAAAGCATACAAAGAGCTTATTGTGCGAAGCGTTAGACTTAGATGAAATTAATGGACAATTAAAGAAAAAAATGACACAAAAGTCAGTAGATAAACATGTTAATGTTCCATTTACATCATACAAATAAATCATAAAGATTCAAGAGCAAAAGTCTACCAAAAAGTGCACAAACATGCAACAAACGCGTGTAATGAAGTGCATCTAAGTGTGTGAGGCTTATAACATGCAAAGAAGGTGTCAAGATGAAGTGATTGCAGTACCAACATCATATGAAATAATTAATAACCAAATCATAAAGGAAATGCCACAAAGATGCAATTACAACATTAGTGCGAAAACTAGTTGAAATGCTTAACCTAGGAGGTGTTTACAAGTTAAAAGGAGCCATGGGAATGCAAAGATGGAAAGATATGAACCAAGATATATTAAGATACATAAGTTACAGTAGCCAACATATTATTTCATCAACAAGATCATCCAAACATGCATTCAAAGTATTCACAAGCAAAACACTTAAGAGAAATGCGTTCGATTCGTGCAAGTGCGGGCAAACATATGTATGCATGTGTGTGTGCTTGTGCTTACTTGTGCTAAGTGTCACATGATGGTGGAATCAGAACCAACACATGATAGAGAGCTACTCAAGCTATGCACTACCAAATCATAAGATGTTCTAACTTGCACATATACAACATCTACACAAAAACTAGTTAAAAGCTCGACCTAGAATGCAACTAGGGATTGAATGAAGCATAGTTAATGCATGAAGGAGAAATAATGAACCTCATAGCATAAGAATACATGGAAGGCAGTAGCTATCATGTTAATAATTCATTATCATCGTATACATAATCATCATGAGGATTCACAAACAAAGGAAGCTAGGAAAACCTAGGTGTGCATCTAGAAGTGTGTGGTGAAATGTGCATAGATGTGTGATTGTGAACATGCCTTGTGGTGTCATTTTTTGAGTGAAGTCAGTGATGGAAATATATATATTACATACATGTTAGAGACAAACAAATTACAATCATCTCAAAAGAAAAGAAAGCAAAAGCTAATACAAGAAGAACAAGTCAAGGATTTGTGCTAAACATGCACCTAGGAGTCAAATGAAATATGGCATGGCATAGGTGAAGAGGTATGAACATTTAGAAGATGGAAAAAGATAAAAGTCAGTAGTTATCATGGTAGAAATGCACTCATGTCATATACAATCATCAAAACCTTTTCATGAGCAACTTTCAATAGGAAAACATGAATGCACATCCTAAAAATGTGTGATGGAAAGTGCTTATGTGTGTATTCAAACATGCTTGTGTCAAGTGTTATATTCAAATGAGATGAGTGATAAGAACATAAGCATGATGTTCACACAAACAAAAAACAATTATCATGCCTCACAATCATTCATGGTACAAAGGTTAGCGATGGAAAAGAGCGATTCTAAACCCTAGAGTTAGTTTTAAGTAAGCATACAAGTTAATGAGTCAATCATGGAGAAGAGGCAAGATGATAAGGTAATGTGACCTAAGTAAACCATAAACAAAAGCATTTCAAACAAGGTAAAGAACTACACACAAAAGTACATCAAATTGGGGTTTGAAAACATCTAAACTAGTTAAACATGACACTTAAGAAAGATTTAAACAAAATAGTTTTAATTAGAAAATTAAAACCATGTGTGACTTGTGTCATAGTTTAACTCAAGATATGATTCATGAGCAACAAAATGTAGAAGATGAAACTTCCATACACAAACAAATCACCTATTTGATGAACAAAATCATCTAAAGTAAATACCACCTATCTTAGATCAAACGACATTGATTAAGATTTGTAGGAAGGGAATGGAATCTTATATGTCATAGGGTGATGATAGAACCCTCACAAGACGCTTGTCATGAGCTCAAGGTAAGGTCAATTGAAGTGACATACCTCAAAAATCATGAACCTATAATCCCTTAAGGTATTGTCCAATCAACAATAGAAGAAAAAAAAAAGATCTAGCTCTCTTAGGTCACCATGATGACATTACAATTGATTGCAAGTCAATGAATCAAAGAGCATTGAATTATTGATAACATAATGTACAAAGTCAGAGGCAAAAACTAAGGATTAAATTAGAATTAGATCACTAATGTCATGAATGATGCACATAATACAAGTTTTACAACCATAGCTATAAGGTGGTGACATCCTAACAACAAAATCAACATGAACTTGAGAAAATTAGGGGCTTAAATGAATCAATCAAACTGGAATCAAGGCCATAAATATGCTATGAGGATAAAGTAAGGAAATGAGAAGTAAATCCCCAAAGGATTGCATGAATGCATTCCTCATACCTTATAATCAATGCACAAGAATGCAACAGGTGAAACAAAGATTAAACATCTTCCAATTAAAGGATCAAGATGATCCCATGAGGTCAAATGTCTCTCAAATATTTAAAAGACTATCCTTGAGGTTGTCATACCCCTAAAAATCAATTAGAAACACAAGTTGTACAAGAGCAAGGTCTAAGAGTCAAGACATCAACAAATTAGGCTTTTGGGAACCACACAAACTTTATGCTCAAGGTAGAAACCAAATGATCAACATGTAATTTCCAATGAAGGAAAACATGGCTACATATCAATAGAGCATTCAAATGATCATCACATACCCAAAGCTTGGCCTTAAAACATGTCCATAAGCTTCAAACTGGAGCTAGACTCAATTCTACTAGGCCAAAAGGTATGTTCACCTTAGAAATTCCACAAAAATAGAAAAATGAAATATAAAATCCAAGCAAAAATGAAATAATGAGCTCAAATCCCTTACAAGTCAGAGACATATCCTTGCTCATTCCAAAAGTCCATGGAAGGATCAAAATAAAATTCAAAAAGTCAACACTAGTTCAACATTTAGACCTATATGACCAATAATCAAGAAAAATTTGTATAAAATACAAAAATCAGAAATAAAAATCTACAAAAATCAGGAACAGTGACCTAACTTCCCAAACATGATCAAAACTATTTTTGTCATTTTTTATTTTCAAGGAAAAATGATAAAAACAATAAAAATGCAAAATGTATAATGCAAATCATGTATTTAATGCTCAAATTTAATTAAATATGCAAAAATATCAAAATTATGAAATAAAAATTAGAAATGTATGATGCATGGATAGAATGCTCCCAAAATATTTTTTATGCATTTTTTATATGATGAAAAGTATTTTAAATAATTTAAATATGCATGAAATGCAATATAATGCATGAAATTATTTAATTATGCAAAAAATACAAAAATTATGAAATAAAAATCAGAAATGCATGGTGCATGATTCAAATGGTCTAAAATATTTTTTATACATTTTTCATGTGAAGAAAAGTATTTTAAATAATGTAATTATGCATGAAATGCAATATAATGCATGAAATTATTTAATTATACAAAAATGACAAAATTATAAAATAAAATTCAGAAACTCAAAATTAACCCCTTAGAGTGTCCAGGATATGTTTTGTGGAATTTTTCATCATGAGAAAAAATTCCACAAAATACTAGAGGTCAATATGAGTCTATGATATTTTTTTTGTTAGTTTTGGATGATTTTTGGATGCAAAATAAAATGGTTAAATATGCTAATTACAAAATTAATTAAATGACATAAAAATAAACAAGCCAGCGAATCAGATGATACCATGCATCATCTTCAACCTCCAGCCAAAAGCGCTAACACGTGAAAACGCAGTGGCATGCAAGCTACTTCTGACATTCATAACAATCTCATTTCTCAACTAAATCAAATGATTCAAAGCTCTAGATGAAGATCACATGGCAAGCTACGACACACAACTTGTAAAAATCCAAATGATCTACCATGCATCAAGAAAGCAGAATGAGAAAATCATGAAAATCATCCAAACCTGGATTTTCAAAACATCATGCTATGCAACATTCTTCAAAAACAGATGCAATTATACATCAAACCTATTGTTTGGCCAGCTAACCACGCATGTATAAGCTCATATTCATCAATGGCAAGCTAGAAATTCATATTCAAAGTTCAAAAAGTTACCTCTTGATTTGGAAAATAAATCCAAATATGCCTCTGAATTCAAAGAGAAAACTCCACTAGCTTGCTCTTGAGACTTCAATGGAGTGATAATAAGGAGGAGAATCCCTCAAAAATTCAAGTTGCAGCAACTTCAAAAAGAGGAAAATTTGAGATGTAGAGTGAATTTTTGGATCTGGAAAACGACAGAGAGAAGCCTCTTCTGCAAAATGGGAAGCTTCCTAGTTATATTGAGCCAATAATAATGAGGGTACATTAGTCCTTTTCTCAAAGAATCCGTTGGAGCAAAAATTATCCAAAAAAAATAGTGTAATGGATGGCTTGCGTTTTGTTCCTCTACACACTCTCCTTGGCTGCGTTTTGATGAGCTGGCCAAGTGTATGAAAAATGCATCACATGGTTTATTCCTTAGCTTTTCTAGATATGGCAAACAATGAAAATTGTGCATGGCAAGGGTGTGAGAAAAATGCTCATTTTGTCTGGGCTTTTTATGGCAAATAATGTGCTGGCATGCTTTCTTCGAATCCCAGCCTATGCTTTCCTTAAAACAACTTACAAGATCAACACAAAAGTATGCCAATAGACCTCTGCACATACAACCTTGTATCCTCTTGTTCACTCCCAATTTTCTCACTAATGGCTTGTGCAAATCTTGTCTTTTTGAGGTCCATCAATAGCTCTTGGAATGAGGATTACAATGAGCTTTGGTTCACTAAAAATGAGCTGAAATGAATGAGATATGGTTGCTAGAAGTTATGCATAAACATGGACATTTGCTGGGCACATGCGCGCGCATCTGGCTTGCATGGTCGTGCATGGGATCAACTTCATGGCCTCCACTTGTGAGCCTTGTAACTTCCTCAATATTGAACCAAATAATGTGATCCAAAGCTTAAATTAAAGATCTCATGGCATACTTCAAGATGCACGAAGTAGATCTCTCAAATTCCATATGAATTAAAAGATATGAGTCTCAATATTATGCCCACCACCTGTTTGTGAAAAGTATGCGCAGAGAAAGCCCAGAAATTTGCATGCTTGCCCAGCCTTGGTCAAAACTTGTGCATGAAACTTCTAACTCAAATATCTCTCAAATGGTGCATTTTTGAGAAATTTTATTCATTGACAAACTTGTAGGATTTTTTCCAAGCTTTCCAAAACTTTATGGTATGAAACCATTGGATAAAAATTGAGAAAGTTATGACATGTAAAAGTTTCATAGGATGGACACTTAGAAATATTTTTATATTTACATAACTTCAAGAACAAGTTAACCCTAATTTCTTCAACTTTCTTGGTTCAATGGTGGATTTGATCATGTAATATGGAAATGTGATATTTGAATTGATGGTTTTCCAAAAGTCCACTTGGTCAACTCTTGATTTTGACTGATTTTAACCAAAATGACCATTTTGCCCCTTGTGATCAATTGGCTTGCTTTTACTCAAAATTGAGCCTCAATATTTCAATCATGGATGTCCAAAAACATATAGAAACAAGTGAAATCAAATTTGAGTGAAAAATATGGAGAAATCCTTATTTTACCCAAAACCCTAATTTTGCACCTTGTGTTAGGAGATAGCCAATCAAGCTTCAAAACCTCAAATCTTCTGAATGTGTTGAGTAATTCTTTGAACCATGATAAATCAAATGATAATAAGAAGGTGATGCTTCAATAAATTGACTTATCCAAACTTCAAACTTCACAAAGGGCCAAAACCCTAATTTCATCAGATGAATGCTAATAGATGAATTCCTCACCAACTCTTTGCAAACTTCAACTCTTGAGGAATCAATGAGACAAATGAGATGTCTTGAGATATAATACATCTTGTGACTTGAAAGATCCACAGATATGAGAAATTGGGACTCCTTCAGAAGGGTATGCTAACACAATCAACCTCCTTAGCTTGTAGAGGACTTGAGAACCCAAAGAACTTTAATCCTATCATGAGGTATGAATGCAATGCAATATGATGTTTATGAAATATGATGTTTATGATGAAACATAAGCCTAAATCAAGAGGGTAAATTTTGGGGTGCAACAATGTCCAGATACACTAAGATGGAGATCAACTGAAGTCTTCCCCAGTGAGTCTGTTCCTAGACAGAAATGGTCTCCAGAAGTTCTCAGGTATCTCACTTGGATCGGAAGTCAACAAACGCTTTATGCCAAAGATCATTGATGGGTGTCCTCTCATCATCCCCAATGAAGTTCATTTTCTCCTCCCCGGTGAGCACGGATGAAAGATCCTCGATTGAAGTTGTTTTGTTGCAAAGGATCAAAACATTGTACAGATCCCTAGTGCGAGTCGTCGGTGTCCACATCAATTGGAGTTCCCGAGTGGACGTTCATCAGTATCTCAAATGTGGTTTGATAGAGGATTACAACGTTTATCCCCTGTGGAGACGGTATCCGAACCATTCGTTGTGGATGTTCAACCCCAGTGAGTTTGCACTTCCTTATATCCTCAGTGCGTGAGCGCCAGTCTACCCTATTTCTTCCCCAGTCGATGTTGAAGCACATCTCTTCCGATATTCCAAGTGAGTCGGCACATCGTGATCATCCCCAGCCAGAGTCATGATGGGTAACAGTGGAAGCTCTTCTTCAAGTATCTCCATTTATTCCCCAGCGGGTCATTGTACAGCAGACAGTTTCCCATGGCATCATCTCCTCAGCAGGGTCACCTGATGGCATTTGATCTCGCCAAGTGATTTTCTTTTGAATCAGCATTTTGGCCTTATCTCCAGTAGTGTGCCAATGCTACTTCCCCCGATGGATTATCAGATTTAAGTTGATCGTTCTGTAACTTAGGGTCGTTGGTTACCTTTTATGCTTTTGAAAGCATGCATCATCTATATTGCATTAGTTTACATTAAATTCACACACTACACAGAGTTATAAGCCGAGAATATAAACTTTTTCCCCAGTGGTGTTCCTACCTCTCTCTAAATCCCAGCAAGGATAATTTCTTTGGTGTGTGGCATCCCTTTCAAGTCCCCTGTGACCCAGTTTTTCCTGCCGCAATACGTCCATTATCTTCTTTGGTGTTGAAATTGTCAGCTCTTATCCTGGTGCAACACATATTCAGCGTTGAAAGCAAGCCCTACACTTGTTTTCTCCATTTAGCACAAGAGTTGATACGCTGCCAATTCTTGAACAGGCCTGAGTATTACGCTCTCTCCTATACGCATGATACAGGTTACTCTGTATTGTGTGGGTAGTTTGGTCAACATTTCTAGTCTTCATCTTCGTTGAAACTGCCAGTACATCTCCTGGTGCAACGTTCTTAGGACAAGTTCTTCCCCTGTACCTTTTCGGGAACAAGAATACACTTGTTTCTCTCCTCAGAGTACAACATTCTGAGTCAGTAAGCCTAATCGACACTTTCTAGTCTTCGCATCACAAACCCGTCCGGTTATTCCTTGGTGTAATATGGTTAGTCTAGTCAGTGTATCGAGTCTTTTCTCCTCTAGCATGTTAGCTCTCCCCTGGCATTGTGGGTCATCTTTTGAGAACAAGAATATACTTGTTTCTCTCCTTCGTAAATCCTAATCGGTGTTTCCTGGTCTTTGCATCATGATCGTCCAATTATTTTCTGGCATAATGTGATTAGTTTGGTTAACGTATCTAGTCTTTGCTTCCGCTAGCATGCTAGCTCTCCCCTGGCATTGTGGATTGAATTGGATAGAGGCCAATTCTTTTTAGGCCAGGATTACATCTGTACCTATCTTCGCAGAATTCAACATTTATTATGTGCTCTCTCTTGTTATGACTTAGTTTAGCCCTGGTGTAACATATCCTTTTCTCCAGTGAAGCTCATTGGAATTTTGAAAGTGCACACTTATTTTTGATGCAGCTTCTAGGATTCAGAGCATAAATTTTCGAGTCCATTTTGGTATTCAATCACCTCACACCTTGTCGCTCGAAAGACAGATGCCAACCTTGCTCCCAAGCTTGAGGATGATTAAATAGGGGCAGCTGTTGTACCCCAAAATTTACCCTCTTCTTTCCCGTATTTCTGGCTTATAGTTCTATTGCATAAACATACATAACATTGATCATTAGGTTACCAGGTTCAAGGTATCCCAAGTTGTGGATGAAATGGCGCGTTTTGGTTATCTTTGATCACTTTGGAGGCCGTTTCGCCAAACATAAATAATTTATTCGCTTATTTCTCAATAAAGTGAATTTTGGGTTTTCGGCGCATTTTGGGTACTCCAGAAGATGTTTTTCTCAGCTCGTCGGGTATTTTCTGATGATTTTTGACCGCCAAGTTCCTCTCATTATTATCTATAATTCTCGTTTGAACGCCGAAAGAAAATTGTGTGAGGAAGGTTCCAAGGAAATTGATTTCTCCCGTGGATTAAATTGAATATTTAGTACTGAACCATACGTTCTACCAAATAAATAGTCTATATCTATCAGCTGGAAATTTGAAACTGAGCGGGACCAATTTCTAAAATTCCGTATCGAAGTCCTCTACAACTTTCATTTGAAACTCAAGAGTTGATTCCTCACCAATCAATACCAGAATTTTATTCTTTGGGGTTGATTTTGAGCTAAACCGAGCAATTTGCATCTGATACGCGAAGTTCAAAAAATCATATTGTTATACCCCAAAATTTTCCCTCCTACTTCTCAAGACAATTCACATCTCCATACTTAAGGATTTCACAAGGGTTGACCAAACAAACCCTCTTCTAAGCAATCAATCCAAACTAGGGTTTTGATTCTCTCAAGTGAGAATGAATTTCCAAGGCTCCAAGTGGTCATGATACCTCATAATATGCTTAAAGGGATCACCATGTCAAGTTTCAAGCCTTACAAGCCAAATTTGATCATCCAATTGCGTAGATGGTTGAAAATCAGCTGGATTAGACAGAAAGTCAATTGTGGTCAACATATAGTCAAACTTCATAATTTTTGGTCAAAATCAATATTTTAAAGTAATATTCATCATTTGATCAAGGGTTGACCATGATTCCTCAAGGAAAGTAAAGATTTGATCAAAAGTCAAAGTTTCTAAATTAGGGTTGTTTTGACAAAAGTCAATAGAACTTTGACCACGCATAACTTTCAAATACTTTATCATAACTTTTTCCACCAAAGCTAATTTTGAAGGGAATTCAATTACCTACAACTTCATGTCTCACAAGCTTTGGCCAAAAATGCTTCATTTGGAAGTTATGGATCAAAACATTACAGGTCCTTTTAAAAGTCAACAAAAAGTCATCTTTTTGCTAAGAAGTGTTCATGAACATGTAAACTTCAATGAAGATGAAACCAAAAAGAGTGCTTAAAGGACATCTTGAGATTTCTAAAAAGTCCAAGAACACTAAAAAATGTTGAAAATTGAGCAAGATACAAGTTGTGCAAATTGGCCATTTTTGAGGAAGTGCATGAAGAGAAATACTTGAGAAAATCAAATTTTCTCTAAATGGGCCTAAATTTTCTTGATTCAAACTTGTTTCTAATCTCAATTAGAACCTCCAATCCCAATGCCACGCCCTTAGGCTTTTTATTTTATTTATTTTGATTTTTTATTCATTTAAAGTCAATTTAATTAAAATAAAATAGCAAAATTAAATCAATTAATGCAAGGTTGAATATTTGACATTCTTGAGGTCCAAGATACTCATTAAATAGCCAAAATTTCGAAAATATATGTTTGGCATGAGATTGGTACAATATTGGAAGCATTTGATGCAAATTGAAGAGATTGACAAATCAAATATTTTCTCATTGAATGGGATATATTTTCTCATCAATTCTTGACCTAATTTAGTCTATTATATATACATATGAATTCCAAATGCCAAAGGACGAAAATTCTTGCCTCCAAGAACCCTAGAAAACGTGCAAAAAACAGTGTCATTGAAGCAACTTGAAGTCAGAGTTTTGGATTGATCCAGGTCATTCCAAGCATTCAAACATCTTCCTGGAGGTCCTCTGAAGCATTCCAGCCATTCATAAGCCATCCAGACGTCCATAATCGCAAGAACACAATCACGGTTTGCACCTTCTATTTCAAAATCTGTTTCGTTAATTCATACACTTTCAACTTAATTTGTTTGCATAATCATGTTTGTATGGCTATTTCGATGCTTTTTGGATAGTTTGATTGAAGTTTAGACGTAGGTATGAAGAGATGGCATTGTTAGGGTTTAAAACCTCCACTTGGGATTTTTTAATCTAGGTGAAATTGGACGAAACCAATGATACCATCATGTTCAGAGGATCAAACCGAGTCGATCCATGTCCTCACAACAAATTTATATTGCGTACTTTGTGACTTGTAATTTTTGCAGGGATCTCGTGACGCGCGGAACTGTCATTAAAGGTTCTAGCTACGAACCAAAACCGTATCTAAAACCCTGGAAAATTCAAATGGTGAAGACGATCCCTGCGCGCGTTTTTGTATTTTAATTATTTTCAGTTTCCAATTTCGCTTATAATGTTATCGTTTCGTATTACTAACACCAAAACAGCTTGGCTTAGTTGGTAACGGAGGCGCGCGTATGACATATGGGGCAGGGGTTCGATCCCGGGCTACCCCATTATTTTTACACCTTTTACAAACTAATCTTATTTTTTCTTATTTTCTTCATATTTTCTTTTCTATTTTATTTCTTTTCAAATATTTTTTTAATATAACAAAGAAACCCTAAAAATTATTTCTTTTTGCATTTAGGTCTAAAAAATGCTTATTTAATTTTTTACATTAAAAAATCTTATTTTTCACTTTCATTTTAATTAATTGTTAATTAACCATCAAATTAACCTTTAATTATTTTTATCTATTAAAATCAATTCACAAAAATTCTCAAAAAATATTTTCTTATCTAATTAGGTTGACTAACACTGAAAAACATTTTTCTGACATGAAAACGTATTTTCTACTAACATAATTTGTTCTTATTTCCAATTCGATCTTTCTCGCGATACCTTTTGTTTGATTATTATTGCTTACAGGACGAACAACTAGGATTTACATTCCTCACTCTTTTTCACTATTATGTAACTGCTCATGGGATGTAATAGATAATTAGGATTTACTTTCCGCACTCCTTATTATGTATCTGCCCCGAAGCCATGTAATAGCGTAGGACCTTTACGTTTTTGCACTTTAATTTCTGCACATATTTATCTGCTAGATAATAGGATTGTATGGCAAGATAAAATCAACCCTAGATAACCTCTAATTCAAGACTAATATATCTGAATACAATACACTTTTGCACTCACTCACACCTTAGGGTATCCTCTCTCGTTGCCTTACGAACAAAACATGGTCATGTCCCTCAAACGTAGGGATATCTTAGCACAGTTGCCTATAAACAATATCATCACAGTCCCTTCGAATCAAAGATCATAGTCCCTCGATGACCCTCGATTGTTGCCTACGAATACATGATCTCGTCCCTCGATTGTTGCCTATGAATATATGATATTGTCCCTCGATTGTTGCCTACGAAAAGTGATAATCATCCCTACTAATATGCTAAGGTATCCCTACATGTTGCCTTCTATGACCATACGATGACCCTACGAATGTCCCTTTACATCTAATGAATAAGATTACCTACCAACTAATGGTATGGATAGCCTTATTCTAAAGAAGAAAAATAACACGAAAACGACCATTCTAAGTAGGTAATAAGACTCTTTTGCTTGCTCCAATCAATTCAAAAATACTTTTCACACCTCACACTATTTTCAAAACTTTTCAAACACTTTGTATACATTCCAGCGTGAATCATTACAAAATTAAATACTTTTTCAAAACAAAACATTTCCAAACACTTCGTACACATTCCAGCGAGAATCATCACGAATTCATAGAGAAATGCCTTTGAAAAACACCTTTGAAAAACACACACACGGAAAGCAAATTTCAAAGTGAGCTAAGCAATTAAGAGCCCGTAGATAACTACGGATGGAAAGGATGCTAATATCTTCCCTTTTCATAACTGCCTACCGTACTCAGAATCTAACGAAGGTCTTTTCCTGTTCTTTTCTCCTTCCCTTAATTGGATAAAAGAATAGTCGGTGGCGAATCTTTCTATCCGCAACATTTACGATAAAACGCAAAACAAACAAGTCAGTTCTTCCACTGTGTTACAGAACTGGCGACTATGCTGGGGAAACACCCTAAAGAGAGGCTACCTTAGGGTTTTAGATCACTTTATTTCTTTCATTGTTTGACTTATTTGCTTTACTTTTAAGTTTTTCTTAGGTATTATACTTGTGGGGGATCCTACACCCGAATCCAGGTTTCCTTAGATAAGTAGCAATAAATCATGGCGACAGTTAGGCGTATACCAAAACAGTCAAAATGATGGCTACGTTAGTGCGACACTTTGGATGTCTCGATGCTCCTCATGTTCAGTTAAGGAAAGTATTTGGCGCCTGCATGGTGTCATAAGCACTAACTCAACTTTTAGAACCTAATTGACCCATCTTGGCCATTAGAAGGTAGTGAGATGGCCAACTTCAGTGTAGACTGAGGTTGGTTGATACTCGATGCTACGCACATTAAGATTCGACTTTCAGGGAGTGTCGGTCGACCACTTGGTAGTCTTATTGAAATAAAGCCTACGAGAAAGATCAATGATATGAGATTCCTAGAACCCGGTTACTGTTATAGGACAGGTTGAACCCACTCACACTCTGGTAGGGTAGACACCTATACCTCATGCAAGCCTTAGACCTAGGTTATTGTGTGAATTGCTTGTGCTTGCTACTTGTTTTAAACATGACATCATGACATCATAACATCATAACATCATATCATTTCTAACTATTTCCAAGACCTAGGGATTTATCTTTGCTCTGTTTTGTAGGAGTTATGGCTTCTAGGAAGACTATCCGAATCAACTTCATGGGTATAACTTCTCAACTCAAAAGTTCCCGATCATGCTTAGTTTATCAAAAGGAATGGTTATCTACTTGACTTGGTTATCTCCGGTTTTGAAGAAGATATGATGCACGTCGTATTCCAGTTCTTTGATCCGAAACATCACTGCTTTACATTCCCAAATTATTAGTTTGTGCCTACATTGGAAGAGTTATCTAAGCTACTTGGGATACCTATCCTTGATCAAATACCATTCACCGGTAAAGAAAAAGCTCCGAAATACGAAGACATCGCATCAGCGTTACATATAAAGCGATCATACATTTAAGCTAATTGGGAAATAAGAAGCGGAGTTAAGGGTTTGGTTGCTAAGTTTCTGATAAGGAAAGATCGAGAATTCCAAAAGGATGTGAGTTTCCATGCATTCAAAGACATTTTGGCCTTCCTAATCCCGTGCCTACCTTACTTAGAGATATTCTGCATTCTCTCCACACTCGTACTACCAATAGACAAGGAACTCTCATGTGTTGCATATTACTTTAGGAGTTTTATTTCGCACCTTCCTCAATCAATAATGAAGAACGAGCAAATATTAAAGTGGTCTCAAAGGCTAATGTCACTCTCTCATTCAAATATCCGTTGGTGTCTTTTTTCTCAAAAGGACTTCAATTTCATTGAGCGTTGTGGGGAATTCCCTAATGTACCACTCCTTGGCATAAGTGGAGTTATCACTTACAACCCTTCTCTAGCTCTACGTCAGTTTGGTTATGCTCGAAGGGGTGGTCCTCATGATATACTTCTCCAAGACATTGTGTTTGACTAAGTAAACGATCTCCAAAACTACCATCGAATATTTGTGCACGCTTGGGGCATGGTGAAGAAGACTGATACTAAGACTTTGGGGCACAAGAACTCCATTCCTTGGGAACCTTACCTCAAATGGGTGCGATCTCGAGCTCAAAACCTCATGATGTCATTTACAATTGTTCTACGAATGGTTATGAAACCTATTGCTTGTGACGAACCCTATACCATTCTCCATCCATACATGCCTACTAATTTCGAAGACTTGAAGAGATCCTGGATTCAACTTAAAGAAGAAAGGGATACCTTCGAAGCTCAATGCCATGCAAGAGAGAAAAAGGTATTAGAGTTGACGAAGATACTTCACGAGGAAAGAAGCATCAATACCTACTTCAACACAAAGAGGAAGTGTTCATGGGAGACCTAAGCTCTAGGAATTTTCTTTTATTTGTTTAAACTTTCATTTGCACTTTCTAAAAAGTAAACTAATAAAAAGTTTGTTTGTGCTTGTTTAACAAATTTAAATTCCTAAGGTCCTTGAAAACATTGCATTGCATAACATTGCATATCATGGCATAAAATTTCATAACAGGTACATTGAAGATCGATTTTCTTATTCTATCCCTGTCGATCACGCCAAAATGGATCTTGAACAGACTGTCAATGAACTCCAGGCTCAGAACGCCCAATTTCAGGAGATGTTCGCCAATTTGGCCCAAGGCCAGAAAGATCTGAAGAAGCTCATCACCAGAAAGAAAAAGACCATTGGTATTCTCTACATGATAAGAAATCACAAAGGACCAGTCAAGGTGATCAGACAACTCAAATTATTAGACAAGAGCGGCGAAACTGAAGGAAGTATCAAAAACAATAAAGGAAGCCATCTTCAGTCTGGAAAAAGAGAAGAAGACTATATGAATGAGAAGTATCCTGATGATGAAAAATACAAGCAACTTGGAGACCGTCTGAATGCTGTGGAAAATTTGAAAATGTCAGGGCTTAACTTTGATGATCTGAGTCTTGTTCCTAGTGTGGTAATTCCCCGCAAGTTAAAAGTTCCTACCTTTGCCAAGTATGATGGCATCTCTTGCCCGAAGCTGCATCTGAAGTCCTATGCTCAAAAGATCCATCCTCATACTGAAGACATGAAATTATGGATCCATTTCTTTAAAGAGAGTTTATCTGAAACTTAGTTGGAGTGGTATTATCAGCTAGAGAGTACCCACATTCATACTTGGAATGACTTAGCAGATGCATTCTACAAGCAGTACCAGTACAATGATGAATTGTCACCTACACACATGCAACTACATAGCATGTCTATGGGTCGTGATGAGAAGTTCAAAGAGTATGCCCAAAAATGGAGAGATTTAGCAGACAGAGTTCAACCACCTTTATCTAATAGGGAATTAATTGATATGTTCATGGGAACACTGACAACCCCATTCTTCAATCATCTGATTGGAAACTCTTCAGCTGGATTCATCGAGCTGATACTGACAGGCGAACATATTGAAGTAGGAATCAAGAGCTGAAAAATACAAGTAGAGTCATCTTCAAACACTGCGAAAAGGCCTTTTGGTGGTAAGAAAGAAGTCAATACTGTGATTGGTCAGAAGAGCCGTGACAAAAATGATCGCACTCAATTGGTGGGGGCAGTCCTGATCTCCAATCCCGCGCTAGCGCAACCTGAACAAAATAATGCGCGTAGCCAGAACGCGCCAAGAAGAAAATTTACAAAGATCAACATGTCGTTATCTCAAGCACTACAACACATGTTGAAAGCAGAGCTCATTACTTTGAGGAATCCTCCTCAACACGTCAACACTTTCTCTCCAAAGTATAATCCTAATGCAAGGTGTGCATACCACTCCAACAGCCCAGGTCACGATGCCAACAATTGTTGGACCCTGTAGAACAAGATTCAAGACATGATTGAAGCAAGGGAAATTGAATTCGACCCTCCTGTCGAAACTCCAAATTTGATCAATGCACCAATGCCTGACCATGGTAAAAGTGCCAATGCTATTGAAAATGACTCCTATATTTATGATGTGAACGAGATGACTATTCCTCTGATGACTGTCAAGAAAAATTTGCCGCAAGCCGGTGTATCTCCAGGGTGCCCGGACTACTGTCATTGTTGTGCAATTGAATTTGACAGATGTGCTTGGTTGAAGAGGCGTATTCAACACATGATGGACAACTGAGAAACATTATTTCAGAAACCTCTATCTGTGGAGAATCTGTGTGAAGATGTTGCTAAAAATCCGAAAAATTGAAGACGCAAGCAAAGCCATACTAGAAGTCTAGGATACCTTGGGGATGCCAAGTGGAAATTTTGATTTCATGGTTAAATATACTGCTCCCAAAAATTACAAGATTCCAATTGAAGACATCAAGGCAATCGGATGGGGAGACGATTACCCAGAAGAGTATGCTGATGTGAACACAATAAGGATCACCTCTGCCAATCCTGCGCCTAGAGTGGCACCCCAAATTATTACGTCCCCCAGACCAATACCATATTCCTCTAACAAAGTTATACCTTGGAATTATGGAACCGAAGTTTACTATCATGGCGTCAAGCAAGAACCTTTGACCATTAAAGACATTGCAGTTGAAGCTACCAATCCTGACATCGACAACATCACCGGATCAAGCAAGGCAACCAGAACCAGAAGAGTATTTTCCCCTGAGATCTATCCTCCGAAAGACACTACTACACCAATTCACATTCCTACTATCGAAGCAATTCCCGAAGCTAGAGGGAAAGAAAAAGTAACTCGTCCTGCTCAGACAGAAGTACCAACGGAAGTTGCTGAGGATACCTCCAAGCAAGAAATGGAGGAAATTCTGATGACTGTCAAGAAGAGCGACTACAATGTTATGGAACAGTTGGGACAAACTCCGTCCAAGATATCCATGCTAGCTCTGCTATTGTGCTCTGAGGCTCATGTTAAAGCCTTAGTAAAGTTTCTTAAGAATGCTCACATACCGCAAGATACTAATACTGATCAATTCGAAGATTGTATTGCTAGCCTGACCGCCAATAATGGTTTAGGTTTCTCTGATGCTGATTTAACTCCTGACGGAAGGAAACACAACAAAGCCTTGCACATCTCTATTAAATGCAAGGGCGCTACATTGTCTCTCGTATTGGTGGATACTGGTTCTTCTCTGAATGTTCTGCCGAAGAGCGCTCTCAACCGACTTAATGCTGAAGAAGTGGTCATGAAGCCCAGTGACATAATCGTAAGATCTTTTGATGGTTCGAAAAGAACAGTCCTTGGAGAGCTCAACCTGCCAGTTAAAGTCGGTTCCTAGACTTTTGACTCTACATTCTTTGTCATGGACATTCGTCCAGCTTATTCTTTCCTACTCAGACGCCCATGGATACATGGGGAAGGTGTTGTCACCTCTACCCTACATCAGAAGATGAAGTACCCAATGAAGGGAAAGATTGTTACAATATATGGTGAAGAAGAATATATAGTAAGCTATCTGCAGTCATTTCGATACACCAAAATGGAAGGTGAATTCATCGAAACCCCCTGTCAAGCTTTCAAAACAATTCCACGAGTCATGCCTGTTGACTCTCCTATCACTCCTAAAGTTACTAGAGTTCCACCGAAGATGGCCTCACTGAAAGATGCCAAAGATGTGGTTGATGAAGGAGGCTATACTATTTGGGGTCAGCTCCCCGATTTTCCATTCAAATCTGACAAGACTGGTTTAGGCTTCACTACGAAAGGTCAGAAGATGATACGCCGCGAACGTGCCGGCAAACTTCTTTTCCACATCAACAAAAGCGGAGTCCATGCTATAGAAGACGATGATGGCGACTTCGACATCAACAATTGGATCTTCCCAACTCTAGACGACGGACTCAACAATTGGAAGACTGAAGATGTTATACCAATCTCCTTTAGACAGGAGTAATTGCTTTTTCTGCTTTTATGCTTTCGAACAATAAACTTTAAGCCTAGTGCCTTACCCAGCGCACCACGACTCGTTTGTGAGGGTTATTATTTGTCATTCGCATATTTTCATTCAATAAATTATTGGACTTTTGCATTCAAATATGGTGCCCTTTGTCTTTATTTTTACTTTATCACCCTTTCAAAAAGCTATGTGTTCTTACGCACACCCACATAATACATTGCAGATTCACTCCAAATCTCGTCGATAACGACTTTGCTATTGTGAAATATGACTTCGATAATCCGATCTACCAATCCGAAGACGAAGGTGAAGAAGATTGTGAAGTTCGAGGAGAACTTGCCAGGCTACTACAATAGGAAGATTAAGTTATACAGCCACACGAGCCATATGACGTTGTGAATCTAGGTACTGACGAAGACAGAAAGGAAATCAAGATAGGAGCAGGTCTCGAAAGCAATGTCAAAGAGATATTGGTCTAGATGCTGCGAGACTATATCGATATTTTTGCTTGGTCCTACGAAGACATGCCAGGTTTAGACATTGACATTGTGGTACACCAACTACCGACGAAAGAAGGTTTTCTCCCTGTGAAGTAGAAGGGTTGTCGTATGCGTCCTGAGATGTCTAAGAAAATTAAAGTACGTATGTGTGTGGACTACCGAGGTCTGAATAAAGTAAGTCCGAAAGACGATTTCCCACTTCCACATATTGTTGTCCTGGTTAATAACACCGCTCAACATAAGGTTTTCTCCTTCATGGATGGTTTCTCTTGTTACAATCAGATCAAAATGGCCCCCGAAGACATGGAAAAGACTACTTTCATTACATAGTGGGGAACATTCTATTACAAAGTCATGTCGTTCGGATGGAAGAACGCTGGCGCCACATATCAATGTGCCATGGTAGCTTTATTCCATGACATGATTCATCACGAGATAGAGGTCTACGTCGACGACATGATATCTCGATCACAAACTGAAGAAGAAAATCTTGATCATTTGCGAAAGCTGTTTGATAGACTGAAGAAATACAGACTATGACTTAATCCTAACAAGTGCACCTTTAGAGTCAGATCCGGTAAACTCCTAGGATACGTTGTCAGTGGTAAAGGTATTGAAATTGACCCTGCCAAGGTTAAAGCTATTCAAGAAATGCCAGCTCCTCGTACCGAGAAGGGAGTTTGAGGTTTCTTGGGACGACTAAACTACATTGCCAAATTCATTGCACATCTAACTACTAGTTGTGATCTAATCTTCAAGTTACTGAAGAAAGATCAAGTAGTGAAATGGAACGACGATTGCTAGACAACTTTTGACAAAATGAAGGAGTACCTACAAAATCCTCCTATCCTGATACCACAATTTAAAGAAAGACCTCTTATCATGTACTTAATAGTATTAGAGAACTCAATGGGGTATGTGTTGGGGCAACATGACAAGTCTAGTCGAAAAGAGTATGCAATATACTACCTTAGCAAAAAGTTTACCGACTGTGAAACAAGATACTCACAACTTGAGAAAACTTGAGCGCTTTGGCTTGGGCTGCTCGCCGACTAAGACAGTATATGTTGACTCACACTACCTTGTTGATCTCTAACATGGATCTGGTAAAATACATATTCGAGAAACCTGCTCTCTCTGGAAGAATAGCAAGATGGCAAATGATCTTGACCGAATACAACATCCAGTATACTACTCATAAGGCGATCAAAGGAAGTATAGTAGCCGATCATTTGGCTCATCAAGTCGTAGATGATTATTAGTCTATGCATTCCAAGTTTCCAAATGAGGATATTATGTTAGTCACTGATTACGACAAACCTGGACCAAACGAAGGACTTGAACTAGGATCCCGATGGACCATGGTCTTTGATGGAGCCTCAAATGCACTTGGAAATGGTATTGGCGCCACCATTACATCTTTTATAGGAGGACGCACTCCTTTCACCGTCAGGCTATGTTTTGACAGCACCAACAACATGGTCGAATACGAAGTATGCATCATGGGTATCAAAGTTGTTATTGACTTAAGAATCAAATTCTTGCAAGTGTATGGAGACTCAGCTTTGCTGATCAGTCAGATTAAAGACGATTGGGATACGAAGCATCCGAATATCATTCCATATCGATAGCATGTGTTGAATTTGATCCCTTACTTTGAAGAAATCACTTTTGATCACATCCCACAAGAAGAGAATCAGTTGGCAGACGTATTAGCTACCATGTCATATATGTTCAAGGTCAGATGGGACAACGAAGCTCCCCAAATTACTATTAAAAGACTAGACGAACCAGTATATTATTGTGAACTTGATATTGAAGAAACAGAAGAGAAACCTTGGTTCTACGAAGTGAAGAGGTATCTCGAGGCTCAGGAATATCCCGTAGGGGCATCTGTCAATGATAAGAAGTTCTTAAGAAGATTCGCCTCCAAATTCTTTCTCAGCAACATCTTATACAAGTGCAATCGTGACTTGTGCTTACTCCGCTGTGTAGATCAGAAAATAGCGGAACGAATCATGGAAGAGTTACACGAAGGTGCATTCGGTACCCACTCCAATGGACATATAATGGCTAAGAAGATTCTAAGAGCAGGTTATTATTAGTCTACCATGAAAGCTGATTATTACCGCTATGCTCAATCTTATCACAAATGCTAGATATACGCAGACAAAGTGCACATACCTCCAGTCCTATTGAATGTTATGAATGCTCTGTGGCCTTTCGCAATGTGGGGAATTAACATGATTGGAGAGATCAATCCCACAGCTTCCAACGAACACCGTTTCATCCTTGTTGTTATTGATTACTTTACCAAATGGGTAGAATCAGCCTCGTTTGCATCTGTTACAAAGAATGTTGTGGCTCGATTCATCAAGCATAGTCTTATATGTCGGTATGGCATCCCCGAAACGATTATCATGGACAATGGTACCAATCTTAATAACAAAATGATCACCGAACTCTACACGCAGTTCAAGATTAAGCATCACAACTCTTCTCCATATCGGCCAAAAATGAACGCCGCAGTGGAAGCTGCCTACAAGAATCTCAAGAAGATCATACAGAAGATGACATTGACCTATAAGGATTGGCATGAGATGTTGCCATTTGCTCTCCACAGTTATCGCATTACAATGCGAACTTCTACCGGGGCAACCCCTTTCCCTCTTGTATATGGTATGGAAGCAGTCCTACTTATAGAGGTTCAGATACCCTAAATCCAAGTACTCTAGGACTCAGAGTTAGACGAAGACGAATGGGTCTAGACTCACCTTGACTAGATCAACTTGATCGATGAAAAACGGCTCGCAGCTATCTGCCACTGACAAATATATCAAAAGCGAATGATCAGAGCATTCAATAAAAAAGTCAAGCACCGAGTCTACCAAGTCGGTGATCTAGTAGTAAAGCGCATCATTCTTCCACAAGGTGACCCCAGGGGCAAACGGACTCCCACCTACAAGGGACCATTTGTAGTCAAAACACTATTTTTCGGCAGAGCTATGATACTAAGCACTATGGTTGGAGAAGACTTCCTGCACCCTGTGAATGCAGACATAGTTAAAAAATACTACGCATAAACGAGACCCGCTAGGTTGACTGGCCTAAGAAAAAATAAGGGCATCCTGGCGAACCAAAAAGGTTCGGGAAAAAGTTAAGGATACATATCTACAAAAACGTACACCCGGCAAGTCGAAAACCTGCAAAGGAGGCTTGGGCAAAAAAGGGTATCCCGGTAGGCTGAAAATTCCTTTTCAAATTTAATGCAAATTCCTTTTTTCTAGTTCCAATTTTCATTGTTTTGTTTGCATAAAGTCCAATGATTGCTTTGAATGATTATATGCATCTGACAATAAACATCTATTCATAAACATATGAAAAGCGAACAAAAACAGTAATTACTACAGGCTCTAAGAATTGAGATGACCACTAAAGTCACCAATACATCCCCACCGAGTCACTTTCAAAAGAAATACCTCCATAGGATCATCTCTACAATCCCCACAGAGACTTCGCTCTCCTTACAAAGACAAATCATCTCCAATGAAGTATTACATTATCATCTCCTCCCAACAGTGTTCAAACATTTCAACATCATCACGTTAGTCCCTGAGCAGTGATCCTATCAACTTCATCACATTAGTCCCCGAGCAGTGATCCTCTACATTCTTCACATTAGTCCCCGAGCAGTGATCCTCTACATTCTTCACATTAGTCCCCGAGCAGTGATCCTATCATCTTCATCATATTAGTCCCTGAGAAGTGATCCTATCAGCTTCAACTTCATTACGTTATTCCCCGAGCAGTGATCCTCTACATTCATCACATTAGTCCCCGAGCAATGATCCTATCATCTTCATCACATTAGTCCGTGACCAGTGATCCTATCAGCTTCAACTTCATCACGTTAGTTCCCGAGCAGTGATCCTCTATATTCATCAAGTTAATCCCCGAGCAGTGATCCTATCAAACTTATCTACATTCTACAGTCACCACGTTACGTTAGTCCCCAAGCAGTAACACATCAACCAATTACATCAGTCTCCAAGTGTAACACCCCAATATTACCCAAAGTTTAATATGCAAAAATTAGAGTAATTTAAAATTTCATAAATTCAATACTGAGGCATCACACCTTCAAAATCAAATCACTTTAAACAGTTCGCTTTAAAGTATAAATCTCGGATACATAGCATCGTTGGAAATCATAAATTGATTCATAAAAAGCAAAACATCTTCTTAATTAAACTTCCTTATCAAATCATGTTTTCATAAAGTATGATTCTTATTTACAAAAGGAAAACAACCAAAGAACAACAACAAGGACAACATAAATATTCCCGCTGAGTGCTACGTATCAGAGCGACACCGACTCGACTAACAGCAACTATAAACTCCGTCTTCATAACCTGCACGTTACCAATATAAAGGCAACGGCGAAACAAGTAAAGGGTGAGATACTCCAAAACATATAATTAAAGGCATGATAAAGTATATATATATAGTTTCAGAATTATAAAGGGTATAGATTAATAAGTGTAATTCCAACACATAATCAAAACTCACTTACTTTAATCGTCATACTAATGTGTATAATCGACACTTTATCGCCATAACCTTATCGGCACAAATCATCACAACAACACTTAAACTATAAACAACAACATCAACCAACAACACCAAACAATGCTAATAACATAAGCAACATAAATAAAATCATCACAAATTGGCTAAAGCCCATTGTCGCTTTTGGCATAAAAGCCCATCATCATAAACATCATCACGTCCTATTTGCATTAAGCATTTCATCAAGTTAAATCATCGCAAAACTCATCGTTTATATTCACCGCATAGTTATCATGAAATTATCAAATCATATTCATTTCATGTTTATCCTAAAGATCCTCACCAACAAAACATCATATATCATCGCAATTCAACATCATTAATCAATTAAAACTCAACGCCAAAAAACTCAAACATAAACATAACCGACTCCATGAGACACGACTATGTTATGCATGTGGTACCCGTCGCTTTGTCCATAATTATGGAAACTTGGCATAAAGCCCATCGTCACTTGGCATAAAAGCCTCGTCGCTTGGCATAAAAGCCCTCGTCGCCAATGCAATGTATGTGACTCGACAATAAAACAACAAAACACAAAAACATCATCATCGCTCATCAAGATTGGCATAAAGCCCACATCGCCATAATTTATCCACATCAAGATAAATATATCATCGCATCATATTTGCATTATGCAAAACATCACCAATAATTCATCATCATCAAAAATCATGCATTCACAAATCAGAAGCATTTATTAACCACATCAATATAATCATCACATCATCATGTATAAAGACATATATCATCACATCGCATATCAACAAGTATTCATTAATAAGTACACCGTCGCAAACATTATGTTTATTCACACCACATCATTATCAATTAATTCACCAAATTCCAAAAACGGAAAAATAGTCACAACATCAATAATTGTCGCGAGAGTCATTTTTAATAACCGGCATTAATCATAATCATCAACATCGAAATCATATTGTCCATACGTATCTTAAATCTACTAAAACGCAATATGATTCAATCTAACCGTAAATTGGCCTATTTCGGGTCATCTCTTACAAACTTGTAATTTCGAAAAACTAACCTCACCACTACGTTCTACACGTCGAACTTAGCTAGCACGTCAATTTTCGTTGAATTCGGAGCAACTTGCTCCGTCGTCGAATTTACCGAAATCGAAAAATCAGAACATAATCGGGTTCTAAATTTAATCGGCTAACTTATGCCCTAGTTATATTTTATTAATACTAATTAGTAGTGTATGGAATTGGGAAAATGAAAAGAAACAGAAACTGATTTGCATAGTATGCAGGAAAATAGAAAAACTAGTCTTACAGAAAAATGCATACAGCAAAAAAAAAACGTTTCCTTCCTCCACAAAGTGGGACGAACGTCCCTTGCTAAGAAGAGGCCTGAGGCGTGCGCCCTAGAAGGGGGACGGCCGCCCCTCATAGTGAGGTGGGCGCCTCCCCTATTGCCACCCTCCCACTTCTTCTTCTTCCCTACTGTGTGTTCTGGTTTTTCATTTTACCAACTGTTTACAGTTTTTCTACTTTTCATTTTATAACCTTCATTTCTACTACTAGCAATGAAACACACCCATAGTCTCTACTCCTAATCCAACTTTTCCAAACTATTTCAACAATCAACCAACCAAAACCCTATAAATCATCTATCAATTTTTCCACAAATCCTAAATATAACTATCAAACCCTAACCATATGTGATAGAGAAATCAAACCCTTACCTCTAGCTTGGTTGATTGCAAGATGCTTCAACAAACTCCCAACCTCATGCTTGTTTTTGCTCTCCTTCTTCTTCCCAAAACCCTCTCTTTTTCTCTCCAAGCTTCTATGTTCATGTTTGGCTTTGGTGTGTTATGTTGGAAAGAAAAACAAGGAAAGTGTTTTTATGGTATTCTTACTAGTAAGCCAAGGGTGAAAAACCCAATCTCTTCAATTGCTCCCCACACCCCTAACTTATTTTATAAATAACACACTAATAATATTTAATCATACTATTAATCCAATTAATTAAAATAATTCTGGGGAATTAAATATCGGTCCGAATAATATTTTACCGAACCAAACGGAATAAAAACCGGACCGAATGAAACATCGCCAAATATATTATCATATATATCGATTAATATATTTATTCTCATCGCAAAATAAATATTGATCGGTAACTCGAAAATATTAATATAATATAATATTAATTAAAAACGGGCGTTACAACTCTCCTCCACTTATAAACTTTTCGTCCTCGAAATTTCGACCAAAACGAACAAATCGGGACATGCCTTCGCATTTGTCCACTCAATCCTCGCGTCAATTAAACAACACACAAAAGACACCAAAAATAAGGGTATCTCCCTAACCATAATGTCCAGTCAAGAACAACCATGCCGAGATGCAAAGCCCATACAATGCACTCGACAACCAACTAACACCCAACAACTAAACACGTCGCAGACACACTGGTTCGCTCGAGAACTAAACAAACAAGATCGATATCATCCTAACGTCTCAATCATGGAATTAGTCGCACACTCGAACCGACACCTTGGAAACGAGTCAACAAAGATAGGAACATAAAGTCCTACGACACAACACCGACTCCATCGCTAAAACGAAAACAACAAAATGGTTATACAAACCAAAACTGAAACAATCAGAATAGGATAGTACCACGCGTGCTACGCAAACACGAAAAAGATGCCTTCGATCACACATAAGTACGAACTCAAGAATTACACTTGCAGTTATCGCTCTCATTCTAGAAAATCACAAGGTCACATCGTCCTTGTAGATTACCAACGTACAACCCTTGAACAATAACTAGTTACACAAACATAATAGAACTGCGATACACCACTCATTCTAGGGCTTATACAGACGACTTGCGATTATAACTCACTAGTCCAAATCCAACAATTTCGCATACTCGCTAAAAATTCAATGCTCGACATCTAAACCATGCTGCGTCACTTTTACGCAAATGATGCCAACCGTAAAACAACTTGGTTAATCCTCAACTTCACAATTACTCGGAATGGATACGTTCAAAGCGTACACCCATCCAGACACCTCGTAACATCAGCCTCATCAACTCGAAAAAATCACTCTTTCAATCTTGATTGATCAACGTCCATTGATCCTCTAAAATACATGACATAGTTCGACCTTTTCAAATACTGTCCAAATATTTCACTTGTGAAACTTCGACTTATACACCTGACTTCAACGAAGTCTTCCCTTATAACAATTCAATTCCCAAAGTATATCTAAGTAATCACTATCCTCGTAGCGTCGCATCGATCAATACACAGGCTTCTTATTCGAAACACCTTTCACAACTTTCAATCTTCCAAAGTGGTAATTCAAACCAAAACGCTCTCTCAAGAACTCAACCCATCAACGTCGTCTCATACTCCTGACTTACAACACGGGTCAAACTTAGAACCATAACATCAATTTTTGTGGAATCCAATCATGAACACCATCGCGACCGACTTTAGTCACAATAGAACACCTTCCTTTATAAAACATCAATCATCTTAAGGTACCTGTGGCTACCAAACCGTCACAAAATTCCTTACCGTCAAGACTTATCTTAGTCGTAATCAAATAATCCACCGCGACCATTTGTATCCAACAAAATCCATATGATAGTAGTGAACAAATCTTTAATAACCTTCTGAGCTTAAACTCAACAAGTGTCCCAAAACAAACATGCAACATTCTTCAAAATAATAAAATCCCAAATCAGACATTTTTGGGTTATCCGCGATATCAACATACTAAACTCAACCCCGGACGAAGTCCCTTTATAGATCGTACTCAAACTCGAATTGTCTTCAATAATTCCAATCTCCTCGTCGTTAACATCTGCACCTTTAAAATTGCAAATGAGCACAACCGCATCAAACTCTAACTCACGCGTCCGACAATTTTTCCTTATGAAAATCAAATCGTTCCAAGGTAGTAATACACTTTTCCAACTCTTCGTCGAGATACATCTCAAGTCCAAAATAAAATATCATAATACACCGCACAAGGTTCTTTAGTACAGAACAAAACCAAGATCAAAGCATTCACTAAACTCTGCACTGGTTCAAACAAATTCGCTTCCGATTGCGAAGTCCAAATAGCGACTCAACCATCTCGGGTCAAAGTACCCACGATCAATACCAACTTATAAAAAGATATTCCATCAAACTCACAAAGTTAACCATCCACAACAAAGGAACTTCTAAGCTCTGAAATACCTCTTGAGGTCTCATACAAGGTACAAAATAAATCTTCACGGAACTGTCCAAAATATCACTGTCTAAGTCGCTTACTTAAGGTACTCGCGTCCAACAATTCAAAACTCTATCTTTAGAATACTCGGCATGCACTGGTCTAACTTCACTACTGATAACGCAATGCTCGGATGCTTGCTACCATCTCTTAACTTGGTGTGAACCAAATAATATCCCTGAACACGAAACAACTCTACAACTACTCATGAGTGTACTGTCGGAACATTCCAAAATCATACCTGACGCATTAGTCACACTAATGACATCAACAAATACTCGCCATGACCATACACTATCTTGGAAAGCATTGTCTAAACATCTTCAGCCCTCACACTAACCCGTAGACAGCCAGACTTCACATCGATCTCACTAAACACAAGAGCTCCAAATGACTGATTTATCCAACATCAGTCCTCAGAAGTACACACTTGTCCTCAATATCCACTTCGTTCCTTGACTGCAAACGACACATCAACTCGGGTAACCTTTGCCCTTCTCGAACAACACAATGGTAGCACTCCACGGTGACCCACTCGAATAAACACACTCTGCTCAAACCAATCCTCAAGTTGACTTTTCAACTCTAACTCAGAAGCAGACATCTCCAAGGATATTTCGAATCACAACTAGTTCCAAAAACTAAATCCATCAAAACTTCACTTCGCACTACTGCGATATTTCACTCACATCTCCACAAAATGCTTAGGAAGAATCACAACAAGAAGCTCGCTTGCCAAAATCTTGTTTCTCACCAAAAATCCAAATTCGTCCACAACTCAAGTAACCATGCACCACCTTGTGCCAACACATCTGCTTCATACACTATTAAGCTGGCAAGACAAGTCTATCCCAACCAACACAATTCCCGACTACTATCAACAAGAGATTAAGGGTGATCAGTTCCTCAATTTGTTAATAGACAGTCGACAATCATGATGGTGACATAAACCATCTTTACCAAACTACAACAGCGTCTTTAAACTTACACTTCAAGTTACCGAAGCGTAACACTGCTTGAGGCTCCATCCTAAGCCACAAGCGCTACCAAGAAGTAAAACTTCTCCCCCACTTGTTTCAAACTCATCTCTGCAGACAAACAAGTAGAAACAAGCAAGTACCAACAGTTTTTCACACACATGTCGTATACAATAGGGTTAAACACATTAATAACCTGGCCGACAGACCGACCTGCTCTAATACCACTAATCTAACACCCCAATATTACCCAAAGTTTAATATGCAAAAATCAGAGTAATTTAAAATTTCATAAATTCCATACTGAGGCATCACACCTTCAAAATCAAATCACTTTAAACAGTTCGCTTTAAAGTATAAATCTCGGTTACATAGCATCGTTGGAAATCATAAATTGATTCATAAAAAGCGAAACATCTTCTTAATTAAAGTTCCTTATCAAATCATGCTTTCATAAAGTATGATTCTTATTTACAAAAGGAAAACAACCAAAGAACAACAACAAGGACAATAAATATTCCCCCCGAGTGCTACATATCAGAGCGACACCGACTCGACTAACAGCAGCTATAAACTTCGTCTTCATAACCTGCACGTTACCAATATAAAGGCAACGACGAAACAAGTAAAGGGTGAGATACTCCAAAACATATAATTAAAGGCATGATAAAGTATATATATAGTTTCAGAATTATAAAGGGTATAGATTAATAAGTGTAATTCCAACACATAATCAAAACTCACTTACTTTAATCGTCATGCTAATGTGTATAATCGACACTTTATCGCCATAACCTTATCGGCATAAATCATCACAACAACACTTAAACTATAAACAACAACATCATACAACAACACCAAACAATGCTAATAACATAAGCAACATAAATAAAATCATCACAAATTGGCTAAAGCCCATTGTCGCTTTTGGCATAAAAGCCCATCATCATAAACATCATCACGTCCTATTTGCATTAAGCATTTCATCAAGTTAAATCATCGCAAAACTCATCGTTTATATTCACCGCATAGTTATCATGAAATTATCAAATCATATTCATTTCATGTTTATCCTAAAGATCCTCACCAACAAAACATCATATATCATCGCAATTCAACATCATTAATCAATTAAAACTCAACGCCAAAAAACTCAAACATAAACATAACCGACTCCATGAGACACGACTATGTTATGCATGTGGTACCCGTCGCTTTGTCCATAATTATGGAAACTTGGCATAAAGCCCATCGTCACTTGGCATAAAAGCCTCGTCGCTTGGCATAAAAGCCCTCGTCGCCAATGCAATGTATGTGACTCGACAATAAAACAACAAAACACAAAAACATCATCATCGCTCATCAAGATTGGCATAAAGCCCACATCGCCATAATTTATCCACATCAAGATAAATATATCATCGCATCATATTTGCATTATGCAAAACATCACCAATAATTCATCATCATCAAAAATCATGCATTCACAAATCAGAAGCATTTATTAACCACATCAATATAATCATCACATCATCATGTATAAAGACATATATCATCACATCGCATATCAACAAGTATTCATTAATAAGTACACCTTCGCAAACATTATGTTTATTCACACCACATCATTATCAATTAATTCACCAAATTCCAAAAACGGAAAAATAGTCAAAACATCAATAATCGTCGCAAAAGTCATTCTTAATAACCGGCATTAATCATAATCGTCAACATCGAAATCGGATTGTCCATACGTATCTTAAATCTACTAAAACGCAATCTGATTCAATTTAACCATAAATTGGCCTATTTCGGGTCATCTCTTAAAAACTCGTAATTTTGAAAAACTAACCTCACCACTACGTTCTACACGTCGAACTTAGCTAGCACGTCAATTTTCGTTGAATTCGGAGCAACTTGTTCGTCAATTTATCAAATCGAAAATCGTAACATAATCGGGTTCTAAATTTAATCGGCTAACTTATGCCCTAGTTATATTTTATTAATACTAACTAGTAGTGTATGGAATTGGGAAAATGAAAAGAAACAGAAACTGATTTGCAAATTATGCAGGGAAAACATATTATGCAGGAAAACAGAAAAACTAGTCTTACAGAAAAACGCATACAACAAAAAAAACGTTTCCTTCCTCAACAAAGTGGGACGAACGTCCCTTGCTAAGAAGAGGCCTGAGGCGTGCACCCTAGAAGGGGGACGGACGCCCCTCATGGTGAGGTGGGCGCCTCCCCCATTGCCACCCTCCCACTTCTTTTTCTTCCCTACTGTGTGTTCTGGTTTTTCATTTTACCAACTGTTTACAGTTTTTCTACTTTTCATTTTATAACCTTCACTTCTACTACTAGCAATGAAACACACCCATACTCTATACTCCCAATCCAACTTTTCCAAACTATTTCAACAATCAACCAACCAAAAACCCTATAAATCATCTATCAATTTTTCCCCAAATCCTAAATATAACTATCAAACCCTAACCATATGTGATAGAGAAATCAAACCCTTACCTCTAGCTTGGTTGATTGCAAGATGCTTCAACAAACTCCCAACCTCATGTTTTTTCTTTCTCTCCTTCTTCTTCTTCCCAAAACCCTCTCTTTCTCTCTCCAAGCTTCTATGTTCAAGTTTGGCTTTGGTGTGTTATGTTGGAAAGAAAAACAAGGAAAGTGTTTTTATGTTATTCTTACTAGTAAGCCAAGGGTGAAAAACCCAATCTCTTCAATTGCACCCCACACCCCTAACTTATTTTATAAATAACACACTAATAATATTTAATCATATTATTAATCCAATTAATTAAAATAATTCTGGGGAATTAAATATCGGTCCGAATAATATTTTACCGAACCGAACGGAATAAAAACCGGACCGAACGAAACGTCGCCAAATATATTATCATATATATCGATTAATATATTTATTCTCGTCGCAAAATAAATATCGATCAGTAACTCGAAAATATTAATATAATATAACATTAATTTAAAACGGGCGTGACACCAAGGAGTAACAGGTTATTCCATACCACATCATACCCCAACAAGGTCTATACACAAGATATTCATCCTCAGTTGAGTATCTCTCAATTATTATTATTCCCCCAATAACAACAATATCCAGACTCGAAACTTGGTAAGATAGTACATCGGAGGAATCTTAATCTCCTTTATCCCCAGTTAGGGTTTTCAACAACTTCATCCCCAAGCATAAATCAAAGATCTCCAATAGAACGTTCCTATCTTATTCAAGATGGATATGTTTTGAAATACAACATCTACCTTCATACATTACCCATAAAAATCATAATGTGTGCATATATCATTCACGAACATTGTCATATACTCGCATGCATCATAATCTACATAGAACTAACCATATCTTGTCAAGATTTATTTCCCCAACAGGTAAAAGTTATTTTCCAAACAGAAGGTCAAAGATTAATACCCAAAATAAGACGGGAGAACTATCTGAATAACCATGCAAATTATTTCCAGACAACAGGTCAAAGATTAACACCCGAAACAAGACGGGGAAACTGTCAAGGCGACCAATGTGATATTAATTCCCGAAACTAGACGGGTTTACCAATAAAACAGGTTGTAGGTCAATCCCTAAAATAAGACAGGGCGACTAATCTACAGAAATTTGGCGGTATGAACTCCCGAAACCAGACGGGTTTACCAATAAAACAGGTTATAGGTCAATTCCTAAAACAAGACAAGGCGACTAATCTACAAAAATCTGGCGGTATGAACTTCCGAAACCAGACGGGTTTACCAATAAATAGCAGACCATGGATTAATACCCAAAACAAGAAGGGAAAACTATCCACATGCTGACAACTATTCATTTTAGAAATAGCCAAGACAAAAGGCTTATTCTGACTCTCTCTTATTACCAACTACCCCGGATGGCATCTTTAAGCCCATCTCTGATATTTCTCTCATCCAAAATACGAACACAGAGTCTAGCATACGACTCACTCCCCAACATTAGCTTCTCCAAATGGCATCTATAAGCCCATTCCAGCACATTGTCAACTGACGATCTTATTCCAAATACAACCTAGTGCAAATTTTCAGGTGTACTCGAGTGTTCAATCATCTTCTACCTTCAGGTCATGAAAGGCAAGCATACCAATATAACCCTTATGGTACAAGAATATTGAACAAGGGCAACTGTTATACCCCAAAATTTGCCCTCCTACTTCTCAATACAATTCACATCTCCATACTTAAGGATTTCACAAGGGTTGACCAGACAAACCATCTTCTAAGCAATCAATCCAAACTAGGGTTTTAATTCTATCAAGTCAGAATGAATTTCCAAGGCTCCAAGTGGTCATCATACCTCATCGTATGCTTCAAGGGATCACCATGTCAAGTTTCAATCCATGCAAGTCGAATTTGCTCATCCAATTGCTTAGATGGTTGCAAATCAGCTGTATTGGACAGAAAGTCAATTATGGTCAACATACAGTCAAACTTCATAATTTTTGGTCAACATCAATATTTTGAAGTAATATTCATCATTTGATCAAGGGTTGACCATGATTCCTCAAGGAAAGTCAATATTTGATTAAAAGCAACGTTTCTAAATTAGTGTTTTTCAGACAAAAGTCAACAAAACTTTGACCAAGCATAACATTCACATATTTTATCAGAAATTTTTCCACCTAAATTCATTTTGAAAGGAATTCAATTCTCTACAGCTTCATGTCTCACAAGCTTTGGCCAAAAATGCATCATTTGGAAGTCATGGATCAAAACATTACAGGTCCTTTTAAAAGTCAACAAAAAGTCATATTTTTTCTAAGAAGTGTTCATGAACATGGAAACTTCAATGAAGATGAAACCAAAAAGAGTGTTTAAAGGACATCTTGAGCTTTCTAAAAAGTCCAAGAACACTAAAAAATGTTGAAAATTGAGCAAGATACAAGTTGTGCAAATTGGGCATTTTTGAGGAGGTGCGTGAAGAGAAATACTTGAGAAAATCAAATTTTCTCTAAATGGGCCTAACGTTTCTTGATTCAAACTTGTTTCTAATCTCAATTATAACCTCCAAGCCCAATGCCACGCCCTTGAGATTTTTATTTTATTTATTTTGATTTTTTATTCGTTCAAAGTCAATTTAATTAAAATAAAATAGAAAAATTAAATCAATTAATGAAAGGCTGAATATTTGACATTCTTGAGGTCCAAGATACTACTCATTAAATAGCCAAAATTTCGAAAATATATGATTGCATGAGATTGGTACAAGATTGCATGAGATTGGTACAAGATTGGAAGCATTTGATGCAAATTGAAGAGATTGACAAATCAAATATTTTCTCATTGAATGGAATATATTTTCTCATCAATTCTTGAACTAATTCAGTCTATTATATATAAATATGAATTCCAGATGCCAAAGGACGAAAATTCTTGCCTCCAAGAACCCTAGAAAACATGCAAAAAATAGTGTCATTCAAGCAACTTGAAGCCAGAGTTTTGGATTGATCCAGATTATTCCATGCATTCAAAGAGCTTCCTAGAGGTCCTCTAAAGCATTCCAGCCATTCACAAGCCATCCAGATGTCCAGAATCGCAAGAACATGATCACAATTTGCACCTTCTATTTCAAAATCGATTTCGTTAATTCATACATTTTCAACTTAATTTGTTTGGATGTTCATGTTTGTATGGCTATTTCGATGCTTTTTGGATAGTTTGATTGAAGTTTAGACGCAAGTATGAAGAGATGCCATTGTTAGGGTTTAAAACCTCCAATTGGGGTTTTCTAATCTAGGTGAAATTGGACGAAACCAATGATACCATCATGGTCAAAGGATCAAACCCAGTCGATCCATGTCCTCACAGCAAATTTATATTGCGTATTTTTTGACTTGTGATTTTTGCAGGGATGTAGTGACGCGCGAAACTGTCACTAAAGGTTCTAGCTACGAACCAAAACCGTAGCTAAAACCCTGAAAAAATTCAAACGGGGAAGACGACCCCGGTGCGCATTTTTGTATTTTAGTTATTTTCAGTTTTCAATTTCACTTATAATCTTATCGTTTCGTATTACTAACACCAAAACATCTTGGCTCAAATGGTAAAGGAGGCGCGCGTATGACATATGGAGCAGGGGTTCGATCCCTGGCGACCCCATAATATTAAACACATTAAAAGCCAATTAAATTAAAATAAAAGGTAGAAAATCAAAATTAAATGCAAATTGGATTTTTATCTCATTCTTGAGGTCCAAGCAAATCACACAAGCTGGCAAATTCGAAATTGGCATTGATTGGCAAGAGAATTGATTGAAATTTGATCAAAAAGGCAATATTTGGTTTTATACCAAATCAAATATTTTCTCATTGATTGGTACATTATTTCCTCATGATTCTTGACCTAAATCCATCCACTATATATACACAATGCATTCACATGAACAAAGGACGAAAATTTTGCCTCTAAGAACCCTAACAAAGCTCAAAAAAACCGTGTCTCTCAAGCAACTTGCAGCCCTAGTTTCAGGTTGTTTCAATCAATTCTAAGCATTCCATTGCATTCCTGGAGGTCCCTTGAATCGATACAGATATTCACAAGTCACCCAAACATCCAGAATCACGAATTCCAGATTTCGGTTTGCACTTTCTAACTCAATTTCGATTTTTGATTTTCATGCATATTTAACATGTTTTGATGCTTTGTTTGTGTTTAGAATGGAGTTTCAAAACTTTCTGCATAGGTTAATTGGAGTTTAGACACTTGAATCAAAATTCACCATGATTAGGGTTCATCTGCTCTAATTGGGGTTTTCTGAAATAGGAAAAATTGGACGAAACTAAGACCACCATCGTGTTCAAGAGACAAAATCCAATCGAACCATGTATTCACAATGAATTTATATTGCTTGTATGTGATTTTTGAATTTTGCAGGGGCTGTATGTATATGCAGCGATTCTGGACGATTTAATCAAAGGCAATGGTGCATTCTTACTCAAACCTACCCACTGAGCACGATGGAATGATGTTTGGAGGCTGAAACCTGCTGGAAATTAAAACACGATTTTCTACAATTCTTGAAAAATTTTGCAAGAGTTTGGATTTGTTTTTAGGTTAGGGTTCGTGTGGTTTGCTGGCTATGATGCTTGATATTTATAGAGAGGATTGGAAGGGAAAAAAGGAATGGAAAAGATTTGATTTGGAGCATTCAATATTTTTCAAATAAAATCAATTTTCTTGAAAAAATTTGATTTCTTCTTCAATGCAAGATCAAGCACGAATTTGGCAAGTATATTGGGCTATCTTGGACTCCAAGGAACATATAAAATCAGCCCTTTTGGAAAAAAATATGATTTTCATATTTTATATAATTTAATTTTGAATTAAATATTCTAAAATTCAAAATAAAATCAATAAAATAGAAAATTGCCATGGCCAAGCATTTATGGGTCAAAAATAATGTTATGAACAAGTTTGGATCAAAAGATTATAGGCCCATTTGGAAAATTTTGCAATTTGACCAATATGTCCTTTTGTGCAATTGTCCAAAATTGCCCAACTTCTGAATAGTGTATCTTGCTCAATTTTCCACATTTTTGAGTGTTCTTGGACTTTTTGGAAAGCTCTAAGAGTCCTCTAGACAATGTCTTTGGTTTCATCTCAATTGGAGTTACCATGCTCAATATATCTTCAAAACAAAAAGTTGACTTTTTGTTGACTTTGAAAATGACCTGTAATGTTTTGAGCTATACCTCTCAAATGAAGCATTTTTTGGACATTCTTGTGAGACATGAAGTTGTAGAGAATTGAATTTCCTTCAAAATGAGATTTGGTGGGAAAATTTCGAGAAAGTATGAGAAAGTTATGATCAACAAAGTTCATTGACTTTTCATCTAGAAACCCTAATTTAGAAAGTTTGACTTTTGAGCAAATCTTGAGTTTTCTTGATGAATCATGATCAACCCTTGATCAAATGATGAATGTTACTTCAAAATGAGGATGTTGACCAAAATCGAAGTTTTGATCGTATGTTGACCATGTTGACTTTTTGTCCAATACACCGATTTTCAACCATCCGAGCAATTGTCTGAGGAAACTTGACTTGTGAGGCTTGAAACTTGACATGGAGAATCTTTGAAGCATAGGAGGAGGCATGAAGACCATTGGAGATGTTGCAAATCCATCTTGACTTGAGAGATACCAAACCCTAGTTTGGGTTGATTGTCTAGAGAGAGTTTGTCTGATCAACTCTTGAGGAATCCTTGAGCATAGATGTATGAAATCCCTTGAGAAGATGGAGGGCAAATTTTGGGGTATGACACATGGAATCAGGGCAATCATTACTTCTCCAACAGGATTTCATATTCCCTTCACTGCTAGAATTTGTTTCGATTGTACCAACAACATGGCAGAATATGAAGCTTGTATTTTCGGGATTGAGGCAGCCATTGATCTAAGGATCAAAATCCTTGAAGTTTATGGAGTTTCAGCACTCGTCATTTTCCAGGTCAAAGGAGAGTGGGAAACTTGTAATGAAAAGCTGATCTCGTATAGGGATCATGTTTTGAAGTTAATACCGTATTTTGATGATATCACTTTCCATCATATTCCTAGAGAGGAAAATCAGTTAGTTGATGCCTTGGCCACTTTGTCTTCAATGTTCAAGGTCAAATGGGCTAATGAAGTGCCTTCTATCACTATCGAGCGTTTAGACGAACTTGGTTATTGTATGATGGTTGATGAGGAGACTTATGGTAAACCCTGGTTCTATGATATCAAACAATACATAGAGAAAGGCGAGTACCCAGAAGGAGCATCTATCACTAATAAGAAGACTTTAAGGAGGTTGTCCGCTAACTTTTTCTTAAGTAGTGGGGTGTTGTACAATCGGAATTTTGATTTGGTCTTTCTTAGATGCGTGGATAGACACGAAGAAGATCAACTTATCAAAGAAATTCATGAAGGTTCTTTCGGTGTTCACGCAAATGGGCATGCAATGGCGAAAAAGATTCTTAGGGCTGGTTATTACTGGATGACCATGGAAACAGACTGTGTTGTCTATGCAATGAGATGCATAAGTGTCAGATTCATGCTGATAAGATGCACATGTCGCCCTCACCTCTGAATGTCTTGACTTCTCCATGGCCATTCGCTATGTGGGAATAGATATGATTGTGCGATGATTGGTTTTTCATCAGTTGTTTTAAAAACAATGAAGTCGCCACCTAATTTTATTTGTTCTAAAAAAGAACGGGAAAATATAGATAAAACCCCACAGATGCGGATAAGGCGATCTATGTGACCAAAAGATATGGAATCCGGAGTCGGTTATGTAAGGGGAAGGTATTAGCACCCCTTACATCCATCGTACTCGATGGGACCCATTTAGTTCTAAGTGTTTGTGTGTATGTTAAATTGCTAATTCATGAGTTATGATCGAGAAATAAAAGAAACAGGGTTTGTTTATTATTATTTTGAGTTTGGCACGGTTTCGAAGCCGTGTGCCTACGTATTCCTTTGTGCAATGGGAAAGTCAAAACTCCGTAGTTTCTCTTAAAAAGGTCTTTATTGGTTGTGTTGATTTTATAAGAAAAATCGTGCATTAGACATTTCAAATGATTGAATTTGGACTTGTTTAGTTTGTTTGAAAAGCTTAAGTCATCGTCAGATTTGAAATGGCTATTGCACACGCTTTTAAGAAAATATTTTGATGATCGCATGAGCAATAAAAGAATTTGAGTGAGTTGAGTTGATTTTAACTTGTGGATGACAAATATTGAAACATTAGGCTATCATCTAATGATTCAAGTATTCAAATCAAGCAGCAAGTTCAACAAGTCATCTCTCATCCAAAATATTTATTATGAAAACAATGAAGTGAAACAAAGTTCACATTTATTTAGTGGGCGAATAAAATTATTTAAATCACTAGGCTATCGCTAACGACCTAAATATTTTAAATTCAATTAAATCGCGGGCTATCATCCAACAATTTAACCGAATGTCGCAACACTAAGTTTTTATTTATTAAAACATGGCTAGAAGTTTTTTAGCTTATTAGGCTATCATCTAACAACCTAAAAAAATTCAAATTTGTTTAAATCATTAGGCTAACATCTAACGATTTAAACAAACCCCATCCAAATGTTTTTTTATGAAAATTAATTTAGAAAACAAGTTCAATTAAGTAATTTGATTCTGAAAGTGTTTTAAGATTCAGTACGCGAAGAAGAGAGAAATGGAATCGGGTTATGATTAATTAAGTATATGGACTTAATTAATCTCGTGAGGATAGGTGCTCCTATCCCCAACCATGAGACCCTGGTGCATGGAAAATTGGTATATGGACCAATAATGTTTTTGGGTTATGATTAATTAAAGCAACAAGGGGGCTTTAATTAACCTCGTGAGGATGGCCATGCCCATCCCCAACTATGAGATCCTTTAAGAAATTGGCTTATGAGCCAATCAAGAGAAATTAGAATTGTTTTTATTTATTGTGCATGACGTATGTAATGGTGAATAAATCGTATAAGCGTATAAAGCGGATAAATAATTACCAAACAATACAATTAGGAATTTAAATAATTGTTAGACTAGATCTTTTTTATTTGATAAAATCGACTAATAGTTTAATCGGAATTTGTCAAATAAAAATTATCAATGGCTAATAATTATTTAATATAAATTATCACAGTATATTTGCAGATAAATAATAATAAAAGATTGAGTTCAGAAATAGCCTGTATGCAGCAGATTTGGGAGGTGCGAAAAGAAATCCGGAGATAACAATCCTGAGCCCAAATAAAGGGCCCAATAAGCCTTTGGAAAAATCCAGTATGGAATACCAGGAGAAAACGTATCATAGAGAGTTAAATATGTCCGTTTGATCAGGAGACCGATAAAACTTTGAGGCAAACAGACGGTGAGATGGCAGAGATATCATGAAGATAGCATATTATACATAAATGATAAATAAAAAAATAAAAAAATAAAAAATAAGATTCTTAATTAAGGGTGGTGAATAGTGTCACCACCATAACTAACTAAAAAACTTAAGCTAAATATTTTATTAAACTATATATTAACCTATGTTTCTTACCATTTAATTAAAATAACACTAAGCATAATTAATATTTAAACTAAATGCTAAGCTATGTTTCTTTTTTAAAATAAATTAAACAAAACAGAAATAATCCTACCTATTTCCTAAATGCTATTAGCCCAACTTAACAAATAAATTAACATAATAAAATAGAAAATAAACAACAAACTTCTGTTCTCTCTCTCACGATTTCTTCAAGTTCCTCTCATCTCTCTCGTAAACCTTCTCGCTCCTCACACGAATCCTCTCGCTTCTCATCTCTCTCGCTCTCCTATCATGGAACTCTCACGCCGCTTTTCTCGCATCCTCTCATGATCACCGATGGCGCCAAATCTTCGCTTGAACCCTTGTTACCAGAATCGCCTGGTGGTTCCACTATGCGTTCGTCATATTCGTGATTTTTATACCTTTTAATGTTCGTTTCTATCTTCTGATGCTTTATTTTGTGTTGGTTTTTGTAGATGCTGGCCGAAATGATGCAGATCTTGAAGGGGGTGAACGAAACCCTAGGTTTCGATTTGGTCTCTTCATCAAGCTTCCTGTGAGATTGTTCTATATAGAACTTTTTCCTCTTTTCTTTCTCTCTGAAGGGTTAAGGTTTTAGGAAAATGATAAATATCTAGGGTTTTGGTGTCTCGTTTGGTGATTTTCTAGTATCTGATGTTTTGGCTTCTGCTTGGTGATGGTTACTTCTGCTTGTTGATGTTTTGGCTTCTGTGGTTTTGTTTTTTTGGAACAATGGCTTGCTTGATTTTTTGGGTTTTTGGTTTGGAGTTTGTATCATTTTTGGTTATTATGACTTTTCTGTTGTTTAGAACAATGTGGCTGCTGCTACCTTGATCACGAACAGTCTGCTTTTATGTATGGCTGGGAAATTAGGGTTGCCTCCTCTTTGGAACTAGTATTTTGGCCTTTTCTATTGTTGCCTATGTTGTTCTGTTACATGTTCTGCTGCTTTTGACCATAAACCTGCTGTGCTTTTTTCAATTGGGCTTTACTGTCTTGACATTTTTGGTTTTGTCTGCTGCTGGCTCCGCTCCTACTGTACTAATATCTCAACTGTTTTGTCTGGGCTTATTGTCTCTTCTGCCCTGTTCCTTTTCTCACCTCCTCTATGAACCAAACTGTTTTGTTTGTGATTTGTAGTAGAGGTAATGGCCAATGATTCAAATTTTATATTTTGTATGAGGCTGGTGAATGATTACAAACCCGATTCCTTGAACTTAACCCTAATGATGAGTTACTTGAAATTATTTCTTGAATAGTTTCTTGTTTATGTTCAAGTTTATGCTAATCAATTCTTTCTCTTCTTGTTTTCATGTAATTGATATGGAGGATATCATGGAGAAAGAAGAGGGAAATCAAGGTGACCACGAAGTTGAATGGCTTGCAACTTGAAAAAGATCCAATATACTTGAAGGAAGAACCTTAAGACCTTTTGTAAAATTCTCTTTGGGAAACTTGTGAATTTTGTAACAAAATCAACTTCTTATGTAATTTGAAATCGATACAATTGTAACCTTGTTTTATAGTTTGAATGAATGTTGAATTTGTAAAATTCTATCATTACTTGTAACGACTTGAATTATTGTTTGGAATTTTAATAGAACATGAATCAATACTTGAAAATGTCTTAATTTGTATAACCCATAGGAATTGATGTAAAATTGAAGTAACTTGAAACAAAATATTCAAATTCAAGCTTTGTATTAACACATTTCTTTTGCAAACAAACTTGATAGAACTTGTAACATTGCATCTCTTGATCTTTGTAAATGAAAGGATGGCTTGAAGTTTGATGAACTTGTACTAATTAAGATCTTGAAATATAACAACTCATACTCTCCTTGTATCTTGAAATTTTAAATATAGAACTTAGTGTGCAAAGTTGTGTACAAAGTTTGGCATAGAACTCAAATATTTGCATAGATCTTGAACCTTAAATAAATTTGAAAGAAATTAAAACTGAAGTATTCAAAATGGAATAAATGATGAACACTATAAATTCTAAGAAATTTAACGCAATGAATCTTGGCATTATTCACTCTTGAGTTACCACTTTGAGTCCCAATCAAATTATTCGCTTTAAATCTCTCGGATCACTTTGAATTTGGTAAATTCTGACTGACACAAATTAAGTCCTTCTAACTTCACGAAGTCTCAAACGAACTTGGCTTTTTTCTTTGTATGATTTTTGAATGTACTTTGAATCAATGTTTGAATTAATTATGGTCGAAACAAGAAATTAAGCATGAGGGAATGTTCCAAACTTTTCTTGCATTAACTCGTGTAACTATAAACATATAAGCTTTTGAACGAATCTAAAACTTAATGCACCAACTAATCAGCCACAAATCCAAATTCTAACCGTTCTCAAATTCAAACTTTAATCTTCAAATCCGAATCAAAACATCAGATGAATCTAGGAAAACCAAAATGTTATGATCGTAATTCCAACCTTTGTACTACAACTTATCTCAAACATGGGGAACTTCAATCATATACCAAACTAAAAGGCGAGCTAACTTAGAACCAAGAATTATCAAGAAATCTGCATTTTCGAAATCATGCCCTTGCAAGGAAATCCAAGAAAATTTATGATAAGGAGGGTAAATTTTGGGGTGCGACAATTGGAATGATTGATTCAAAAGCTTCTAATGGACATCGCTTCATACTGGTTGTCATAGACTATTTCACCAAGTGGGTTGAGGCTGCTTCATATGCGAATGCGACACGACAAGTAGTTACCCGATTTATCAAGAATAATATAATTTGTCGCTATGGTACTCCTAGTAAGATTATTATTGACAATGAGACAAATCTGAACAACAAGATGATGAAGGAGTTGTGTGACACCTTCAAGATAGAGCATCACAACTTGTCACCTTACCGACCAAAGATGAATGGTGCTGTTGAAGTAGCTAACAAGAATATTAAGAAGATCCTTTAGAAGATGGTGAAAACGTATAAGGATTGGCACGAGATGTTGCCTACACGGGTACAAAACATTTATTCGCACTTCGATAGGAGCAACACCTTACTCTCTTCTACGGTATGGAGGCAAGATTCTATAGAAGTTGAGATTCCTTCCCTCAGAGTTCTAATGGAAACGGAATTAGAAGAAGCAGAATGGGTTCAGAATAGATACGGCCAGCTCAATTTGATTGAAGAAAAGAGGTTGACAGCAATTTGTCATGGCCAACTTTACTAGAAAAGAATCAAGAGGGCTTTTGACAAGAAGGTACATCCCCGCGTGTCCAAAGTGGGCAAATTGGTACTGAAGAGGATAATCTCTCCACACAGGGACCCTCGCGGGAAATGGGTGTCGAACTATAAAGGACCATATGTGGTAAAGAAGGTTTTCTCGGGAGGAGCTCTTATTCTCACCAACATGGACGGAGAGGATTTGGCACACGCTATCAACTCAAACGCGGTCAAGAAATATTATGTCTATATAAAAGAGAAAAAATTAAGCCCGGTAAGCTGAAAACCCGAAAGGGCGGCTTAAGCAAAAGAGGGTAAGTGTCCCGGTGAACCAAAATCTGAAGAGAAGATGGTTCACACAAAAATTAGGGAATATGTAAAGACATAATGCTGCAGTATGCGTTTCCGTGTCACGGAAGAAGCTTAGATGGAAGGGATCAGTTCAATCACCATCTTCAGAAGTGAAATGATGAAGAATAGCAGTCAGGAGGGAGAATAGCATGTTTATGGTTCAATGAAGTTCAGCTTCAATTTCATTGTTGTTTTAAGAAAAATGTGTATAGACTTATTCTCTCCTGTATGTTCCTCCTAAAGGGATGTGCATCTTTATGTACAAACTCCTTATGTATGGGTTATTCTTCTCATATGTTAAATAAAAAGAATTGTTCAGTTGAACTTTGTTTCTTTTCCTACCTTTTATCTTTTCCTCCTGTTTAACTTAATGTTGCTGCTGTTTTAGATAAAATTAAAATCATTAAAAATGATAAAACAATAAAGCTTTTAAAAAAAAACTTGAAATCACTTCGATTTACGAAATGTTACTTTCTCAATATTGCTTTCTCAATTGGAAGTACCTCCGTACTCATCATGGTGATTATAAGGAATCGACGTTATCTTTCCTTTTAGGGACTGTAGTAACAATCGTGGTTTGGTTATGGTCATACCTTCGCTCGATTTCCATGCTGGAATTCACCGATAAACCAATACATCAACCAGTATATTCATGCATCAATTCATTCATTCATTCATGTCAAATCATAATGTATTCATGCATAAATCTCAGCAGAGACTTGGGATGGTTCAAGATCAGCTAATTGTTTTCCTCAAAGAAATCGATCAAGATTATTTCTAATGATGATTTAGTTCTTCCGGTGGCAAGTTGGAAGGCTTGACCATAATTGGTCTACAACAATGATGATTCTCAAATCGAATCTCTTCCAAGGTGTTTAAGCTTCCCCAAGTGAGCTCTTGTATCAACGAAATAGTCTTCGACAGAATTTCCCTAGTGATGTTTTCTCTTCCGAGCAGTATCAGGAATTCATCATTATTACCCTTTGCATTAAAACATTAAAAGGACATCATGCATATCATATCATGCATATCATACTCATGTAGTTAGCTTCGACTAGTTTTTTTTTGCAGGTCTTTCTCAGCTGGAACTCTAAATATCCTCATGAGGATCAAAGTTGAAGAAATATCTCTCATACAGCAGAATTATCCCCTTTTCTACAGCACAAGTGATATACTTGTATGAACCTTAACAACTAATGGTTTCTCCAATCGAGATCTCTTCCCCAACAAAATAGTCATATTATTCAAATGAACTCTAATGTCAGCAAAATTATCAATCGGGAATCCCCATTGAAGTTTTCCACACGGTTTTCTTATGGAGTTTCCCCAGCAAAGCTTAATTTACTCCCAAGTGAGTCTTCTTTAGGAAGGATTACTACAACATTATTCAGGGTATTTTCCAAGGTTCTTTCAGACAAGAATCTTCTCAGCAAATCCTAGTGGCAGTGACTTCTGTAATTTTGTTTCTCTCGAATGCTCGTAAAACCACGCTGAACTTCTAGTGTGTTTATTTCAAAGAAGTCCTCAACTACTCAATGTATGAATATCCACCGTAGGATGTTTATTCAATCTCGTGATATTTCTCCAACTCGAAGTTGATCCACGTATCCACTTGTCAGCGTATTGTCAAGACGATGCCAAAGAAATCAAGTTCATTACTATAGAAGTTTTTCACAAAATAATCTAATTCTTCTATTACCAATAAAGCTATCTCGCATACAGTTGAGATCTTGTCAACTCTAAGTTGTTCAAAGATGTCTTTACATGTTCCTTAAGATCTCTCATCGGTAGAAATGTCGAAACAAAGATTTACCGACTTCATAAACATCTATATCACACCAGGCGGATATTGTTTTGTTTATCCCCAAAAAGTGTATTCTCGAAAGCGCCACTAATTTTGTTCTGCTTTAACTCTAAGTTAAATGGTCAAGACATTCAAGATGCTATGGCTTCGCACCTTCGTGGCACAACAATTCGATATTGTCCTAGCTATATATTTTAAGGTCTCATGGGTATTCCTTAACTCTTTGGGATTTTTCTCGACAATTTCGATCATATCTTCGTTAATGTCTTCGGTATTCTTTAACTCTTTGGGATCTTCATACAATTTCTAAATTTTCTTCTTTGAGATCTTCAGACAATTTCTCTATTATCTTCTTTGGGATCTTCAGACTAGTTCTCAATCATCTCTTCGTTAAAGTCTGTAGGTATTCTTTAACTCTTTGGTTTTTTCTGACAAATCCTCCATCATATCGTCGATGGAGTATTCTGATATGTTATTACTTCTCTTCGCTCGAGAAGTTTGGTTTCCTTCATAGCATTTTCTAAGATATCCCGAGATGGCTTAATTTATTGCTTTTCTTTCCTCGAGAAGTTCGATTTTTCTTCTCAGTGCATTTTCTAAAAAAACTTTTGTTTATTTGCTCGTTTTTGTTACTCGATTATCTCTAGTGATGTGTTAAGGCATTCTGATGATGCTTAACAAGTTTTTTCTTCTCAAGCATTTCTTCCTTGGCTCTTTAGTCAAGATGTTTTATCTGGCATCGGTATCCCGCGTAGGGTAAATTTTTGGGGTTCTTTTAGTATTCAATCCTCTTCCACCTTGAACGTTCGAAAGTTATCAATCTTTCTCACTTATCAGGTCTAAGATGATTGAATAGGGGCAGCTGTCGCACCCCAAAATTTACCCTCTCCTTTTTATTGCACACAAATGCATTCCTGTCAGAGGTGTTATGGTTATGGGTTTGAGGTGACTCACAATGGTTCTTTTACAAGCCATAGAAGATGTTTGCATTTTCAATCAATCCAAGAAATTTAAGATTTACGAAGAATCATCAATCTCCTACACATCTTTTTAAGGTTTAGTATTTTGGGCCATCTATGTTTTGGTTTAGATAAGAGATTTGATTTGAGTGGACAGTCATGGAAAGCGCAGAGTATTTGGATCTTTGTTTCTTTAGGATATTTAGTGTGTGGATTGTGAGCATTTGGTTTTATTCAAGAATTTGACTCAAACAAATTGGAAGATTTATGCGAGATCTCATGGATTAAAGGCAAATTGAGTTTTGTTAATCGAATTGTTTTTCCCATTATTCCATTATCTTTAGGTGTAGAAACATTCAGATACTTAAACATGTTGGAAATATTTGGGAATTAAAGGTTCAAGACAAGCTAATTTTTTCTATCCATTTATTACCAAGGTTGATTTATGGCATTAAGCTAATGGCATGGGAATTAAGACATGGAATCATCATTAATTTGCAACATTCATTTGGATGCTATTTTTCCAAGATAATTACAAGTTCAAAATTAGTGTACAAGTTTGGCATTTCTATTCAAGATTCGATTTAAGTTTGAATTACAAAGTTCCAATTGTATTGACATTTCACAAGTTTACAAGTTTGGTAAAGATCTTACATACTTACTAAAGATGCAAATGAACCCAAAATACTAAGTTATTTCTAACTAAGTTTGTTACAATATAAATTCTAGCAGAAATTGTAACGCCCATTTTATTTAATATTATATTATATTAATATTTTTGAGTTACCGTTTGACGATTATTTTAGCGACGAGAATATTTATATTAATCATTATATCTATTAATATATTTGGCAACGCTTTGTCCGTCCGTTTTTATTCCGCTCGTTCGTAAAATATTATTCGACCGATATTTAATTTCTAATTGTTTTAATTAATTGAGTAAATAATATTATTGATATTATTAAGGTATTAATTAATAAAATAAGTTAGTGGGGAGCAATCAAGAGATTGGTTATACACCTTGTTGCTAGTAAGAATACATATAAACACATTTCCTCATTTTTCTTCTATTTTTTCACAAAACCAACTTAGGAACATGGAGAGCAAGTGAGGGTTTTGGAAGAAAAAGGAGAAGAGAAAGAGAAAGGGCTTGAGGTTGGAGTTGTGGAATCATCAAGGATCATCCAAGAACTAGAGGTAAGGGGTTTGATTCTCTATCTCATGTAGTTAGGGGTTTGATTCTCTATCTCTATCCGCCCCTAGTCTTCATTCCTCCTCGGACGCACGTCCCCTTGTACCATGGAAGAGGAAAACAAATTTTTGGTTTTTTTTGTTTTTCTGCTTGCTGCTTCTTCTGTGTTTCTGCATAATTGTTTCTGCATAATTATGCTTGTGGTTTCTGGTTGTTCCAATTGCCTAAAATCCACATACTACTAGTTAGTATTAATAAAATATAACTAGGACATAAGTTAGCCAATTAAATTTAGAACCCGATTATGTTCCGATTTCCCGATTTCGGTAAATTCGACAACGGAGCAAGTTGCTCCGAATACAACGAAAATTGACGTGCTAGCTAAGTTCGACGTGTAGAACGTAGTGGCGAGGTTAGTTTTTCAAAATTATGAGTTTTTACAAGACGACCCGAAATAGGCCAAATTACGGTTAAATTGAATCGGATTGCGTTTTAGTAGATTTAAGACACATATGAATGTAATACGGTGAACTGACTTTAAGATTTTTGTATCGCAAATGTGCGGATAGTAAGAGTCGCAACCGACTTTTCTTTTATCCAATTAAGGGAAGGTAAAAAGTACAGAAAAAGACCTTCGTTAGATTCTGAGTAAGGGAGAAGGTTATGAAAAGGGAAGGTATTAGCACCCCTTTTCATCCGTAGTTATCTGCGGGCTCTTAGTTGCTCTTAGATCATTTTCAAAAAAAGTGCTTTCTGTGTGTTTGACAAAGATGTTTTGAAAAGGCATTTCGCTTTGACTTTGTAATGATTCATGTAGGAATGTATACAAAGTGTTTGGAAATGTTTCATTTTGAAAAGAGTTTGTACTTTGACAAAAAGTGTGAGGTGTGAAAAGTATTTTGATAGAGCAAGCAACTAAAAGTCTTATTACCTACTCAGAATGGTCGTTTTCGTGTTGTTTTACGTTCCTTTAGAAGAGTGCTATCCAAACCATTAGTTGGTAGGTAACCCTATTCGTTGGATATAAGCGGGGACATTCGAAGGGACATCGGATGGTCATAGAAGGCAACTTGTAGGAAGTATCCTAGCACATTCGAAGGGACTATCATCATTTTTCATAGGCAACAATCGAGGGTCAAGATCATGTATTCGTAGGCGACATCATGGGTCTATGATCTTTGTATCGAAGGGACTATGATGATTTGTTTTTGAAGGCAACGGTGCTAGAATACCTCTACGTTCGAGGGACTTGAGAGAATTACCCTAAGGGTGCGTGTGTGAAATGTGTGTGTCAATTCAGATATTTTTATCTTGAAGTTATGTGTGATCTATGTCCAATTTTATCTTGCCATACACGCCTAATTACTAGCAGTTTATAGGGTGCAGAAAGTAAATTGCGGCGGAAATGTAAAGTGCGAAAAGTAAAGTCCTACGCTATTACATGGCTTTGGGGCAGATACATAGTTGAAAGTACGGAAAATAAAAGCCCTAATTAAACTATTACATCCCATAAGCAGTACATAATTCGAAAAGAAAAGCAATAAAAATCGTCCGAAGCAGCACAACCTGTAAACAGATACAAAATCGGGAAATTCAAGAAAATTGCATAAGAGGAAAATGTTAGTAAAAATTAGTATTTTTGAATGAGAAAAAGTTTTTATGTTAGTAATGACATTAATATGATAAGATAATTTTTTGGTAATTTTTGGAATTGATTTGATAATTAAAAAAAATTAAAAGTCATTTAAATGATTAATTAGAAATTGAATTAAATATGCATGCAAAAATAATAATTTTAATTTTAAAAATTAAATAAGTATTTTTCTGATGATTATGCAAAAAATAAATATTTTTGGTGTTTTTTAAATGCATGAGAAAAAATATTAAAGATAAAATAAATTGGATGGAAAATATTAAAGAAAAAATAGAAAATATGAAAATATAAGTTAGTTTTGCAAAAGAGAAAAAATAACATGGTCCTGACCAAGTTTGAACCTGTGACCATTGAGAGCATCTTCCAATCCCACGCCTTAACCACTGAGCCAACGTGTCTTTTGTGTTTGGAATTTGCAAAGACGTGATTATAAGTGTTCACGTGTCCTGAGTTTATGAAGTCAAAGCACCACCATGGGTCCCACCACTTACGAAGGAACGAATCAGACTCTCCATCGCGCCACGCCACCGGCTTGCTTCACTCAACGACGGAGCCCTAGCTCGTCGCCTTTCTCCGATCAAGCAAACCTTCAAACCGCAAATAGCAAAAATAAATGGCAAAAGTACCCTATCCCCTAAATCGACCATTCCGAGTTCAATGGTGGTGTTGGTTTTTGAATCATCTTGTACAAGCTTGCTCAAGAAGACAAATTTGAAAACCCTAACTATGGAAAATCGAGATTTTACGCAAGCTTCAAAACGATGGCCCGATAATTCATATGGAACCTCATGAACACATTAGAACGATTAGTTTTGATTAAAACACAGATAATAAAATGCAAAATCAAGAAAATTTTGAATATGTATAAATGTGTATGGCTCGATCAAGCTTTGACCATGGCTTTTGGTGTACTTACTCAAACTTACCCTAGGAACACAATGGAGTGATTGAGAGAGGTGAAAGTGGCTGGAATTTGAAACACGATTTTGACAATTTTGAGAAAAATTTGAGCAAAGTAAGGGTTGTTGTAGAGGCTAGGTTTCGCCCTTGTGATGTGCAATAGGTCGAGTATTTATAGAGTGAGGAATGAAAAGAGAGTGAAAAAGATATGGTATTCAATGTGATATTAATTTTTTCAAATAAAATCAAATTTTGGAGAAAATTTGATTTTCTTCCATATGCAAGCTAGCACGAAATTGGCAAGTATTGTGGGCTATCTTGGACCTCAAGTTTGATAAAAATCCAATCCATTTGAAAATATATCTTGTTTTCATATTTTATATAATTTAAATTTGAATTAAATGGTTTTAAATTCAAAATAAATCAATAAAATAGAATGTGGTCATGGAAAGGCATCAATAGGTCACAAATAATATCATGATCAAGTTTGATCATAAAATTATAGGCCCATTTGGAAAAATTGATTTTGACAAATATCTCCTTTGTGCAATTATTCAAAATGCCCAACTTCAATGGTGTATTTTGCTCAATTTTCCACATATTTGAGTGTTCTGGACTTTTAGAAAGATCTAAGTGTTCTCTAAAAACCTCTTTATTTTCATCTCTATTGAGTTTCCATGCTCAATAATCTTCAAAACAAAAAGTTGACTTTTGTTGACTTTGAAAAGGACCTCAGAATGTTTTGATCCATACCTTACAAATGAAGCAATTTTGAACATTCTTGTGAGCCATGAAGTTGTAGAGAATTGAATTTTCTTCAAAATGAGAGGTGGTGGAAATTTTTTGAGAAAGTATGAAGAAGTTATGCTCACCAAAGTTCATTGACTTTTCACCGAAAACCCTAATTTGGAAAGTTCGACTTTGAGCAAATCTTGAGTTTTCTTGATGAATCATGATCAACCCTTGATCAAATGATGAATGTAACTTCAAAATGAGGATGTTGACCAAAAATCATGAAGTTTGATCAGTATGTTGACCACATTGACTTTTGTCCAATACAACCGATTTTCAACCATCCGAGCAATTGTCCGAGGAAACTTGACTTGTGAGGCTTGAAACTTGACATGTAGAATCTTTGAAGCATATGAGGAGGCATGATGAACATTGAGATGTTGGAAGTCTATCTTGATCCGAGAATTGCCAAACCCTAGTTTGGGTCGATTGTCAGAGAGGGTTGTCCGATCAACCTCGAGGAATCTTTGAGTATGGATGTATGAAATGTCTTGAGAAGTAGGAGGAAAATTTTGGGTATGACACGCGCTGCTCAATCTTCTTGAACCGAAGGGTTAGATTGGCATGTTCGCCTTCGTGACCTGGAGGTAGAAGACGATCAACACCGAGTACACCGAAAATTTGCACTCACCGCTAGTCGATGACGCGGAACGGGCTTACGATGCCATTTGGAGAAGTTGAGACTTCACTGGGAATGAGTCGACGCTAGACTCGAGATTGTTGTTTGAATAGAAGAACCGTAGAGATGGGCTTAAGATGCCATCCGAAAGATCGATGTCGGGAGTGACCCGACGCTAGGCTCTATAGACGCTTCGAAATGAAAGGAGCATGGAGATGGGCTTAAGATGCCATCCGAGGAGCCGACGTTAGACTTCGCTCATCTTTGATCAAGTTATTGGTTTGTATTGGTTTTTAACCAAATATGCAGATCCCAAGGTGGAGAGATGTCAACAATAACGGAGACGGGCTTAAGACGCCACCCAAGGCAACCGAGTCATACGCCGACTGAGTTTGCTGATAACAAGAGAAAGTCGAATACATCTTCGTGTGATTACTTGAGGGATATTAGTTGGCAAATGTGGACGCCTTCCGTCAGGCTTGTATTGGTCCAATGCCCGTTATTGGAGGATAACTTGTGATCGCTCGATAGTTTTCCGTCCTTCGGGTATTAATCTCGGATCCGTTGTTCGAGGACAACGTGGGCGGTCGTCGATAGTTTTCCGTCTGCTTCATTAATCCGACCACCGTCAAGGACAACTAGGGCGGTCGTTCAGATAGTTTTCCCGTCTGGCTTCGGGCATTAATCCTGGACCTATTTGTTTTTAGAAATGATTTTCACCTGTTTTGAAAAAAAACAAAAGAATCTTTGATAAAATATTGTTAGTCCTATGCAAAGTATGATGCATGACGATGTGTATGAACGATATATTATGACTTTTATTAGTAATGTATGAATGATAGATGTTGTGGTATTTCAAAACATATCCATCTTGAAGAAGATTTGGATGCTCTGCCTGAGGACTTATGACTTCTGTTTGGGGATGAAACGGATGGAAATCATGAGAAGAAGGATAACCTTGATTCCTCCGATGCACTATCTGACCAAGTCTTGAGCCTAGATATTTGTTGATGATAATAGAGATCAAGAGACGCGCCGCTGAGGATCTTGTGCATAGACCCTGCTGGGAGAATCTAGGAGGTACTCTACCGGGATCTTATGCATAGATCTTGGCGAGAGTATTTGATAGTTGCCGAGACCGCCAAGGATCCGGAGCCCGTCAAATCTCCGGGCCGGGAATAAAAGATGTAGGTTTCCTCCGATGCGCTATCGACCAAGTTGCAAGTCCGATACCGCCGGGAGGTGATGATTGTCAAGAGATATTTTGCCGGGATACTCGGTGATGAATTGTTATCGCTGGAAATCTGTTGTCACATGGTTTAGTTGAGTGGAATCACCGCCTACGACTAACGATACTCCGATGGGAAGGTTTGTAGTGAGCGACATCTCCGGGGATCAGGCTCGCAGGGAATGTATTGGTGACTTTCGCCGTCACCAATTCCTAAAGCATGTAGTAATTATCCTTGTTCGCCACTTTCGCATGTTTGTAAACTGATGTTTATTGTCAGATGCATATAATCATTCAAAGCAAACGTTGGACTTTATGCAAACAACAATAGTGAAAAGAGAAAGAATTTGCATTAATTTGAAAGGTGGCGATGGCCAAGTACACAAGAAAAGTAAAAGCTTTGGGAACAATCTCGTTAAGTTCCAACTATGCTAGTACTCATATATTTCGACTATCTCATCACCTTGCTGTCAGTAGAAAGTGAGTGAATTGATTTTTGCCATTTGAATCTTGAATGCTGATAGTAGTAGTCTCGAAGTAGGTGATCTGGACAAGACATAGTGTACGCTTAAATCCCTAACTTTTGCCTAGACCGCCTTTCGGTTTTCACCAATGATACCCTTGCGCAAGCCTTGAGGTTTTCAACTCGTGTACATATTTTGTATATATCCTTAACTTTTGTCTGAACCTTTTTGGTTCGCCAGGATGCCCTTATTTTTGCCTAGGTCAGCCGACCTAGCGGGTCTCGTTTATGCGTAGTATTTTTTGAATATTTCTACGTTCACAGGGTGTGGGAAATCTTCACCATCCATGGTGCTAAGTGTAACACGGTGAACTGACTTTGTAGGATTTTGTATCGCAAATGTGCGGATAGCAAGAGTCGCCACCGACTTTTCTTTTATCCAATTAAGGGAAGGTAAAAAAGTACAGAAAAGACCTTCGTTAGATTCTGAGTAAGGGAGAAGGTTATGAAAAGGGAAGGTATTAGCACCCCCTTTCATCCGTAGTTATCTACGGACTCTTAGTTGCTCTTAGATCACCTTTAAAAATGTGCTTTCTGTGTGTTTGAAAAAATGTTTTGAAAAGGCATTTCGCTTTGACTTTGTAATGATTCACGAGGAATGTATACAAAGTGTTCTAAATGTTTCATTTTGAAAAGAGTTTGAACTTTGACAAAAGTGTGAGGTGCAAAACTATTTTGATAGAGCAAGCAACTAAAAGTCTTATTACCTACTCGTAATTAGTCGCCTTTTGTGTTATTTACGCCCTTTAGAATAGCGCTATCCATACCATTAGTTGGTAGGTAACCCTATTCGTTGGATGTAAGCGGACATTCAAGGGACATCGGATGGTCATAGAAAGCAACTTGAGGAAGTATCCTAGCACATCGGGACTATCATCATTTTTCGTAGGCGACAATCGAGGGTCAAGATCATGTATTCGGAGGCGACATCATGGATCTATGATCTTTGTATCGAAGGGACTATGATGATTTGTTTTGAAGGCAACGGTGCTAGAATACCTCTACGTTCGAGGGACTTCACCATATTTGATTCGTAAAGGCAACGAGAGAGAATTACCCTAAGGGGTGCATGTGTGAAAAGAGTGTTGATTTCAGATATGTTATCTTGGAAATTAAGAGTGAGCTATGTTCAATTTTATCTTGCCATACACGCCTAATTACTAGCAGTTTATAGGGTGCGGAATTTAAAATGCGGAAAGATAAATCCTACGCTATTACATGGCTTTGGGGCAGAATACATAATTTAAACTTGCGGAAAATAAAAACCCTAATTAAAACTATTACATCCCATAAGCAATTACATAATTGGAAAAAAGAAAACGATAAAAAGAAATCGTTCGAAACGAGATAACCTGTGAAAAAAATGAGAAATCGGAAAATACGAAGAAATCGAATAAGAGAAAAATGTTAGCAAAAATAATAATTTTTAAATGCGAAAAGTATTTCATGCTGGAAATAACATTAATATGCTAAAATAATTTTTTGGAGATAACTTAATAATTAAAAACTAATTAAATGTGATTTAAATGATAAATTAGCAAATAAATTAAATATGCATGCAAAATAATATTTTTTAATTTTATAAATTAAATAAACATTTTCTGGAAATAATGCAAAAAGAAAAATATTTTTTGGTGTTTTGTAGTGCATGATAAAAATTGTTGAAATTAAATTAAAATGCATGAAAATATTAAAGAAAAAGAAAATATGAAAAATAAGAAAATAGTTAGTTTGTAAGAAGAAGAAAAATAAATGGTCCTGGTGAGAATCGAACCAGTGACCTTGCTTTCACAAACCCAAGCCATGACCAACTAAGCCAGCGCGCGTTACTGTTTGGAAACCGGAGCGAGTAGATTAAGAACAAGTATCACCTCCAAGCTGCATCGTCCCCGCGCCAAACTTCATCTTCTTCGTTTCAAAAATTTGAAAATTCTGCGTCGGCTTTGGTTCGACGCTATGGCCCCTGCTAACATCAAAATCATGTACAAGCAATATAAATAAAATCTAAAACCATGGTTTGATTCGTCTTGGTCCACTGATCACTCTGAGGGCATCGGTCTGTTCCAATTTATCCTATTAAGAGAAACCCTAAATCGTGGCCAAAAACCCTAGCTATGGTGATTCGTGTTCCAGGCCATAGAAACTCAATCAAATTGCCCAGAAAGCTTGTAAACTTCGGTCTAATCACAAAAACAACAACAAATCATGTTAAAAATGCATGAATAATAGAAATCGATTTTGAGAAAAACATGAACAAACCAAATTCGGATTTCGTGATTCTTGATGCTTTTGGACAATGTGAAGGTCTGGATCGATTCAGGAGGTATCAAGGAATGTGTTTGAGTGCTTGGAATCAATTGAATCGAGCTAGAA
>CM038793.1:126348313-126496993 GCA_021764765.1 Vicia sativa | reverse complement strand
CATTTTGATGCAAAATTGAAGAGATTGACAAAATCAAATATTTTCTCATTGAATGGAATATATTTTCTCATCGATTCTTGAACTAATTAGAGTCTATTATATATAAATATAATTCAGATGCCAAAGGACAAAAGTCTTTATCCAGAACCCTAGAAAACATACAAAAAAATAAGTGTCATTCAAATAACTTGAAGCGAGTTTTGGATTGATCAGTTATTTCATGCATTCAAAAGAGCTTCACAGGTCCTGCAAAAGCATTCGACCATTCTGAAGCCATCCGGATGTCCAGAATCGCAAGAACATGATCACAATACACCTTCTATTTCAAAATCGATTTCGTTAATTCCTTACATTTTCAACTTAATTTGTTTGGATGTTCATGTTTGTATGGCTATTCGATGCTTTTGGATAGTTTGATTGAAGTTTAGGCCAAGTATGAAGAGATGCCATTGTTAGGGTTTAAAACCTCCAATTGGGGTTTTCTAATCTAGGTGAAATTGGACGAAACCAATGATACCATCATGGTCAAAGGATCAAACCCAGTCGATCCATGTCCTCACAGCAAATTTATATTGCGTATTTTTTGACTTGTGATTTTTGAGGATGTAGTGGCAGCTTGCTTCACTAAAGGTTCTAACTACAATTAAAACCGTAGCTAAAACCACGAAAAAATTCAAGCAGAAACCCGGTCGGTGCGCATTTTTGTATTTTAGTTATTTTCGGTTTTCAATTTCACTTATAATCTTATCGTTTCGTATTACTAACACCAAAACATCTTGGCTCAAATGGTAAAAGGAAAACGTATGACATATGGGCAGAGGTTCGATCCTGGCGACCCATCTAAACATTAAAGCCAATTAAATTAAAATAAAAGGTAGAAAATCAAAATTAAATGCAAATTGGATTTTATCTCATTCTTGAGGTCCAAGCAAATCTGGTATGAATTCGAAATTGGCATTGATTGGCAAGATTGATTGAAATTTGATCAAAAGGCAATATTGGTTTTATACCAAATCAAATATTTTCTCATTGATTGGTACATTATTTCCTCATGATTCTTGACAAATCCATCACTATATATACCTGCAATTCCACATGAACAAAGGCCGAAATTTCCTCTAAACCCTAACAAAGCTCAAAAACATGTCTCTCAAGCAACTTGCAGCCCTAGTTTCAGGTTGTTTCAATCAATTCTAAGCATTCCATTGCATTCACAGGTCCCTTGAATCGTCTGAGATATTCACAGAGTCTTGAAACATCGAATCACAATTCGGTTTGGTTTGCACTTTCTAACTCAATTTGATTTTTGATACATATATGTTTGATGCTTTGTTTGTGTTTAGAATGGAGTTTCAAAACTTTACATAAATTAATTGGAGTTTAGACACTTGGATCAAAATTCACCATGATTAGGGTTCATCTGCTCAATTGGGGTTTTAAAGAAATAGGAAAATTGGGCCGAAACTAAGACCACCATGGTGTTCAAGAGACAAAATCAATCAACCATGTATTCTGATAATTTATATTGCTTGTATGTGATTTTTGAATTTTGCGGTATGGTATGTATATCTGTGATTGAACGATTTAATCAAGCAATGGTGCATTCTTACTCAAACCACCCAAGCACGATGGAATGATGTTTGGAGGCTGAAACCTGCTGGAAATTAAAACCGATTTTCATTCTTGAAAAATTTTGCAAGGTTTGGATTTGTTTTAGGTTAGGGTTCGTGTGGTTTCTTGCTGATGCTTGATATTTATAGAGGATTGGAAGGAAAAAAGGAATGGAAAAGATTTGATTTGGAGCATTCAATATTTTTCAAATAAAATCAATTTTCTTGAAAAATTTGATTTCTTCTTCAATGCAAGATCAAGCTGAATTTGGCAAGTATATTGGGCTATCTTGGACTCAGGAACATATAAAATCAACCCTTTTGGAAAAAAATATGATTTTCATATTTTATATAATTTAATTTTGAATTAAATATTCTAAAATTCAAAATAAAATCAATAAAATAGAAAATTGCCATGTCCAACATTTATGGGTCAAAAATAATGTTATGAACAAGTTTGGATCAAAGATTATAGGCCCATTGGAAAATTTTGCAATTTGACCAATATGTCCTTTTGTGCAATTGTCCAAAATTTTGACTTGAATAGTGTATCTTGCTCAATTTTCCACATTTTGAGTGTTCTTGGACTTTTGGAAAGCTCTAAGAGTCCTCTAGACAATGTCTTTGGTTTCATCTCAATTGGAGTTACCATGCTCAATATATCTTCAAAACAAAAGTTGACTTTTGTTGACTTTGAAAATGACTGTAATGTTTTGAGCTATACCTCTCAAATGAAGCATTTTTTGACATTCTTGTGAGACATGAAGTTGTGAAATTGAATTTCCTTCAAAATGAGCTTTGGTGGGAAAATTTACGAGAAAGTATGAGAAGTTATGATCGGTCAAAGTTGATTGACTTTTCACCTAGAAACCCTAATTTAGAAAGTTTGACTTTTGAGCAAATCTTGAGTTTTCTTGATGAATCATGATCAACCCTTGATCAAATGATGAATGTAACTTCAAAATGAGGATGTTGACCAAAAATGAAGTTTGTTGTATGTTGACCAGTTGACTTTTGTCCAATCAATGATTTTCGACCATCGAGCAATTACGAAACTTGACTTGTGAGGCTTGAAACTTGACATGAAGAATCTTTGAAGCATATGAGGGCATGAGAGGCCATTGGAGATGTTGGAGTTCATCTTGACTTGAGAGATACCAAACCCTAGTTTGGGTTGATTGTCTAGGAGAGAGTTGTACGATCGACTCTTGAGGAATCCTTGAGCATAGATGTATGAAATCTTTTGAGAAGATGGAGGGCAAATTTTGGGGATGACAGCTGCCTGTTCAATCTTCTTGTCTTTGGAGGTTAGATTGACACGCTTGTCTTTCGTGACACGGAGGTGAAGATGATTGAACACTCGATACACAAATTTGCACTTTCATTGTTGGTGACGATGCGGGAATGGGCTTCTGATGCCATTTGGAGAAGTTGGAACTTATTTGGGGAGCAGTCGTCGCTAGACTCGGGGTTGTCAATAGGAGGCTGGCGGAGATGGGCTTAAGATGCCATCTAGAAAGGTCGATCTTTGGGAGTGAGTCGTATGTTAGACTTCGTGTTCACTTTGAATGAAGTTATTAGTGCATATTGATTTTTAACCATATATGCGGCGTTCGAAAGTGAAGAAATGTTGATAAGTAGTCGGAGATGGGCTTAAGATGCCATCAAGGCAGGCGGGTAAATGCGTAGACTACTGTATTCTTTGTTGATAATAGAATAAATCTTACGTCTTGATTACTACGAGGAGATTGTAGTTGGCAGAAATGTGGATAGCTTCCTGTTGTGCATCGGTGTTGATCCATTGCTGTTATCGGAGGATAACGAGTGGTCTTCGGATAGTTTTCCGTCGGTTCGGGGCTTAATCTGGACCCGATTCGGAGAGACAACCAAAGCGGTCTTTCGGATAGTTTTCCCGTCGGTTGGGGCTTAATCTGGACTGTTTGCGTCGGTAAACATTACTGTTTTGGAAAACAAGAAACTTTGATAGAATATCGTTAGTTTTATGCAAGTATGATGCATGTGTATATGAATGACATATGCATGAATTATGACTTTATGAGAAATGTATGGATGATAGATGTTGTGATATTTCAAAACATATCCATCTTGAAGAAAATGCGGATATTACATTTTGATTTCGACTTACCTTGGGGAATTGTGTGGGTGAGGACCCGCTTTGGAAAGAAGAAAGATATCTGGATTCCTCCGATGCACTATCGACCAAGTCTTGGGCCTAGATATATTGAGGAGGTAGAGGTTGGAAGCTTCGTTGGAATCTGTAGACCTGCTGAGGAGAATGCAGGAGGCGTCTGTTGGGGACCTTGTATGTAGATCCTGCGAGGAAATTTAAGAGGCGCTCTGGGGATTACAGTGTAGATCTCTGGGAGGCATTTGATGGTTCTTGGAGGCCGGGCTAGAAGAGTGCAGGAGTCCGTTGTAATCTCTATTTGGGGAATAAAGGTGTATGTTTCCTCAGATGCATTATCGGCCAAGTCTTGTGTCTGGATCTTCTTGCGGGGAAGGGGAGGATTGAGAACCATCCATTGAGGATGAATACCTTGGTGGGGATGAGGTGTTCTTGCTGGAGGCGATGTAACATTGCTCGGTTGAGGTGGAATCCTTGCTTTGTGATTAACATATACTCCGGGGAGGTTTGTGGTGAGTGACACCTTTGTGGGATCATGCTACGGGGGGAATGCTTTGGTGACTTTAACGTCGTGTCCCGATTCACGGACTGTAGTAAGTACTTTTTATGTTCACTTTCGTATGTTTGTGATTAGATTCTTATTGTCAAATCGTATAGTCATTCAAAGCAAGCGTTGGACTTATTGCAAATAACAACAACGAAATGTAAAGAGAAGAAGCTTGCATTTATTTGAAAGGTGGCGTATGGCGAGTAGTTTGTACACAAGAAGGTAAAAACTATGCGGAAACAATCTCGTTAAGTTCCAACTATGCTAGTACTCATATATTTCGACTATCTCATCTCCTTCATCGTAGAAAGTGAGTGGTGATCTTAAGCCATTTGAACCTTGGATCTTGATAGTAGTGCAGGCGGGTGATCTGGAAGAGACATAGTCGTCGCTTAAATCTAACTTTTGCCTAGACCGCCTTTTCGGGTTTCGGTCTCTGGGATACCCTTTTACCCCCGCCTTTTCGGGTTTTCGACTTAGGGTGTACATGTTTTGTATATATCCTTAATTTTTGCCGAACCTTTTGGTTACTTGGATCTCCTATTTTTGCCTAGGTTAAATCGACCTGGCGGGTCTATTTCATCGTAGTATTTTTGACTATATCTGCGTTCACGGGGTGTGGGAAGTCTTCGCCGTCCATGGTGCTAAGTATCATAGCTCCATAGGAAAATCTTGTCTTGACTAAGCGGTCCTTCATAAGTGGGAGTCCATTTGCCCAGGATCACCTTGTGGAAGAATGATGCGCTTGACTACTAGATCACCGAGCTTGGTAGACTCGGTGTTTGACCTTCTTGTTAAATGCTCGATCATTCGCTTCGATAAATCATCCATGGCGGATGATGGATCGTTTCTCTCGATCAAGTTGATCGGTCAAGCCGTGTCGGAACAATCGTCTTCACCTAACTACCTCTTGGAGGACTACGGTTGAGGTATCCGAACCTCGATGGGTAAGGCGGCTTCCATACCGTATACAAGAGAGGGGTTGCCCTGTTGATGTGCGTCTTGTAGCGATAACCATGAAGAGCAAATGGTAACATCTCATGCCAATCTTTGTAAGTCACGTCATCTTGTATAATCTTCTTAATGTTTTTGTTGGCGGCTTCCACTGCGCCATTCATTTAGGCCGATATGGAGAAAATTATGATGCTTGATCTTGAGCTGCGTGCGAGTTCGGTGATCATCTTGTTGTTGAGATTGGAACCGTTATCTGTGATAATCCTTTGGGTGCCATCTCGAACGGATAAGATTATGCTTGATGAATCGAGCAACAACATTCTTGGTATGAGATGCATCGAGTGCTTCTACCCACTTGGTAAAGTAATCAATTGCCACAAGGATGAGCGATGTCCATTGGAGCGTGGGCATTTCTCGATCATGTCAATGCCCACATTGCAAAGGCCAAGGAGAAGTTAAAACATTGATCTTGGAGTGCGTGCACTTTGTCGGCATAAATCGGCACTTGTGACAAGATCGAGCATAGCGGTGACAATCGGTTCCATGGTGGACCAATAGTAACTTTGTTCTCAAAATCTTCTTAGCCATGGTGTGTCCTTGGAGTGGGTACCAAATTAAGCCGTGTAACTCTTCCATGATCACGCATTCTTTGTTTACGGTCTACAGTGAGTAAGCACAAGTCGTGGTTGCGCTTGTATAAGATGTCGTTCTTGAGGAAGAATTTGGATGCAAATCTTCTCGTGAACTTCTTATCATTGTGAGATGCCCCTCGGGATATTCCGAGTCTCGAGATACCTCTTCCGTCATGGTACCAAGGTCTCTCTTACTGCGTCGAGCTCATAACAATCTTTGGTTAGTCAAACTTCTCAATGATGATCACAGGGAGCCTCGTTGTCCCATCGACCTTGAACATAGATGACATAGTAGCTAATCGTCCCTTGTTGATTCTCTTCTCGTGGAATATGATCAAAGTAATCTCTTGATAGGGATCAAACTCGAACATGCTCGATACGGAATGAGATTCGGATGCTTCGTATCCACTCGCCCTTAATTGGTGATCACTGTGAGTCTCCATACACTTGTAAGAACTTGATTCTTAAGTCAATAGCGACTTTAAGACCCATGATGCACGCTTCGTACTTTGTTAGTGCAAGCTGAAACATGTCTGGCGGTGAAAGGCGTATGTCCTTTGGGGGATGTAATGATGGCCAATGCCATTGCCAAGTGAGTTTGAGGCTCCATCAAAACCATAGTCCATCGGGATCCTTGTTCGGGTCCTTAAATGCGGGCACAGTTCTTCCTGTCTGTAACTAGTAAAACATCTTAAATAAAATTCGAGTCTGCATAGGCGATAGTCATCTACGAGCGATGAGGCAAATGATCGGTCTACACTTCCTTTGATCGCTTTAGAAGTGTCTTGGATGTCATATTCGGTCAAGATCATTTGCCATCTTGATATTCTTCAGGAGAAATTTGGTTTCTCAAATATGTATTTTATCGGATCCATCTTGGAAATCAATAAGGTAGTGTGAGTCAACATATCTTGTCTTAGCGGTGGCAGCCAAAGCGTTGCAAGTTTTCTCGGTGTGAGTATCTTGTTTCACGTCGGTAAACTTTTGCTAAGGTAGTATATTGCATGCTCTTTTCGACCAGACTCGTCATGTTGCCCCACACACCCCATGAGTTCTCTAACTTTATCGGTACATGATAAGAGGTCTTCCTTAGGCGGCATCGGGATGGGAGGATTACATGGGTACTCCTTGATTTTGTCAAAAGCGATCGGCAATCGTCGTTCCACTCTACCACTTGATCCTTCTTTAGTAACTTGAAGATTGGCTCCGGTGGCGATTAGGTGTGCAATGATACGGCGATGTAGTTCAATCGGCCCGAAACCTCGACCTCTTTCTCGTGCGGGGCTGGCATCTCTTGAATAGCTTTAACCTTGGCGGGGTCAACCTCAATACCTCTTCCTGACAACAAACCCTAGGAGTTTTCGGATCGACTCCAAGGTGCACTTGTTAGGATTAAGTCTCGATCTATACTTCTTCAATCATCAAATAGCTTACGCAAATGATCAAGATGTTCTTCTTGATCGTGATCGAGCTATCATGTCGTCGGCGTAGACCTCTATCTCGTGATGAATCATGTCATGAAATAATGTTACCATATACGATAAGTGGCGCTGCATTCTTGATCCGAGCGGCATAACCTTATAGCGAAAGTGCCATTTATATGTAAGTAGTCTTCTCCATGTCTTGAGAGCCATTTTGATCGATTATAGGAGAAACCATCCATGAAGGAAAACCTTATCTTTGGCGGTGTTGTCTACGAACATCAATATGAGGAAGTGGGAAATCGTCTTTCGGACTCGCTTTGTTCGGATCTCGTAATCCACACACATTCGTACCTTACCATCCTTCTTGAGCACGGGCACCATTTGCAACCCATGGATAGGAGGTAGCACTAGAAAACACGTTGAGCGCTTCATAACCTCGGCTTTGATCTTCTCGACATCTCGGGGCCTCTGACAGACCTTACATTTCTTGGGAGAAAACCTTCTTTTGTCGGCAATCGGTGTACCACAATATCAATGTCAACCGGCATGTCTTCGTATGTCCAAGCAAAAACCTCAACATAGTCTCGTAGCATCGAACCAACCTTTCTTTAACACTTTGTTCTCAAGACCCGCTCTATCTTGACCTCTTTTACGTCTTCGTTGCCAATTCACAACCTCGACTTGCTCTTGTGTGCATATAACGCTCTTCTTCTTGGCGATCGGCAAGTTCTCATGGCACTTCACAATCTTCCTCACTTTCGTCTTGACTTGGTAGATCGGATTATCGAGTCATATTTAGCACTAGCATAGGTACATTATTGAGATTGAGTGATTACTGATGTATCACGTGGGTGTGTGTAAGAAACACATAGCTTTTGAAGGGGTGATAAAGTAAAAAGAAAACAAACAAATGAATGCAAAAGTCCAGCAATTTATTGAATGAAAATACAAACGGATAATAACCCTCATGAGCGAGCCATGATGCCGGGCAAGGCACTAGGCTTTCAAAGTTTATTGTTCAAAACATAAAGAAATACGAAAAGCAAAACAAAACAAAAGCAATTACTCGACTAAAGGAGATTGGTATAGCGTCTTGATCTTCCAATTCTTGAGCCCATGATCGGAGTTGGGAAGATCCACTTGCGATGTCGAAGCCGTTGTCGTCGTCTTCTATAGCATGGATTCCACTCTGGCGATCGGAAGGAAGTTGGTGGCACGCTCGCGTATCATCTTGACCCTTGATGGTGAAGCCTAAACCGGTCTTGTCAAATTTAAAGGAAGATCGGGGCTGACCCCAAATAGTACTCTTTCCTTCTTCAGCGGACTTGAGCATCTTTTAGTGAGGCCATCCTAGGCGGAGCTTGAGCAACTCGGGAGTGGCGGGAGGTCAGCAGGCACGACTACGGGTATTGTTTCAAAAGCTTGAGGGGTCTCGAAGAATTCTCCTTCCATCTCAGGTATCGGAATGATTTGAGATGATGACCATATACTCTTCTTCACACATCTTGTGACAACCTTCCCTTTCACCGGATATTTTAGTTTACGATGCAAGGTAGAGTATGACGTAGCCCATGTATCAAGGCGTCAAGTAGGCAAGAGTAGGTGGACGGATGTCCATGACAAAAGTAGAGTCAAAAGTGAACCGACTTTATTGATGAGCTCTCCAAGCCTTTTCGCTTAGAACCATCAAAAGCTCTCACGATTATGTCACTGGGTCTCGAGACCAACCCTTGACATCAAGCCGATCAAAAGCGGTCTTGGCGGGATATTGAGGCGGTCGGTATCCACCAAAACATGAGATAACGTAGTGCCCTTGCATTCAGAGGCGTGCAAGGCTTTGTTGTGTTCTTTCGGAAGGAGCAAATCGACATCGAGAAGCCTAGGCCGTTGTTGGCGGCCGGGCTAGCAATACAAACTTGAATTGATCGGTGGTAGTGTCTTGCGGCACATGAGCATTCTTGAAAAACTTCACCAAGGCATTAGCATGAGCCTCGGAGCACAAAAGCAAAGCGAGCATGAAATCTTGGGCAGTCTGTCTAGCATTCCACAACATTGTAATCACTTTTCTTGATGATCTTGAATTTCCTCCATTTCTGTTTGGAGGTGTCTTGACAACTTCCTTTGGTATACAGGTGAGCGGGATGAGTCAGGTTCTTTCCCTCTAGGCTGGGGATATTGATTGAGTTTGGAATGCAGTGGAGTCATGATGTCTTTTGGAGGAGATTTGGAGAGAATACCCGGTTCGTCACCTTCTTGGATCGGTGATGTTGTCAATGTCGGGAATAGAAACTTCATAAGATCTTCATGGTCGGAGGGTCTGCTTGGCCATGATAGTAAATATCGACTCCATAGTTCAAGGGATAGCTTCGTCGAGGAATATGGCCTGGTCTTGGAGAAGTGATAATGAGAGGTGCCACTCTGAGCACGAGGATCGTGAGAGGAAATCCTTATTATGTTAACATGCATAATCTTAAGAAATCGTCACCCCATCCGGTTGCCTTAACATCTTCAATAGGAATCTTGTAACTATCGAGGACGGTGTACTTCACCATGTAATCATACTTTCCACTTGGCTGCCCAAGGTATCCCAGAGATGGCAGTTTCGTTCGCATTGTCAATCTTCAACTTAGACATTTCTTCACACTTACGCTTTGGTGGTTTCGAAATAGTATCTCACGGTTGTCCATCATGCCTTTGAACCGTCTTCTCGACCAACCATCAGTGCGGGGCGGGCACAACGACAATCCTCTGGGCATCTGGATTGACAGAGCACAACAAATTCTTCTTGATCATCGGGGAATGGTCAAGTCATCTATGTTGAAGACATAAGTATCATCCCAACGACATTGGAACTCTTGTCATGGTTAGGCATAGGGCGTTGATCACATTGAGTCTTGCGGGAGGATCAAACTCAATCTGCTTAGCTTCAATCATGTCTTGAATCTTGTTCTTGAGCCCAACAATTGTCGATGGTGCCACAGGCTATTGGAATGGTAAGCACACTTAGCATTAGGATTGTATTTCGGAGGGAGGTGTTGACATTACGAAGAGGATCCCTCAAGTCATTTCTGCTTTCAACATGTGTTGCAAGGCTTGCGATAAAGGCATGTTGATCTTAAATGCAGTCTTCGTTGCGGCGTTACGTTCGCGTTGTCTCGTGAGGTTGTCTTGATGTAAGATTGGAATCCGCCGCCCCAGTTGAGCACGGTCGGTCTTGGCTCGGCTTTTCGACCATACACAACATTGGTTTCTTTCTTAGCACCAAAGATCTCTTGCGACATTTGAAGATGTCTCTACTTGAATCTTCCACTCTTGATACCGACTTGATAAGCTCGCTTATAAGTATCATTTCGGTGAATCCGGTGAAGAGTTTCAATCGGATGATTGAAGAATGGGTTTGTCGGTGTTCCCATGAACATATCAACCAACTCCCTATTGGACAAGGGTGGTTGAACTCGCACCTAAATCTCTCCACTTACGAGCATACTCCTTGAACTTCTCGTCACGACCCATAGACATGCTTTGTAGTTGCATGCGGTGGGTGTCAACTCGACATTGTACTCATACTATCTGAAAGCATCGGCCAAATCACCCCAGTACGGATACGGTCATTCTTTAGTGATAGTACCACTCCATTGAGTTCGGACAAACTCTCTTGAAAATAGTGCATCCTGACTTTCGTCATCGGTGTGGGGATTGATCTTCGGACATAGGACTTAAATGCGACTTAGGGCAAGACATGCCATCATACTTGGCAAAAGTTGGAACTTTGAACTTGGGAGGAATCACAACACCGGGAACAAGACTCGGATCATCAAAGTTCGGCCGGACATCTTGAGTTTTCCACGGCATTGAGACGATCTTCAAGTTGTTTGTACTTGTCATCCTCATCAGTGTTGGCTATAATCGAATGGTCCTCTCCTCCTTTCTTTGGTTCACGTTGCTCACCTTCATCACCCTTGGTACTCCCCTCGGTATGGACACTTCCTTGAGAGCTCGATCCGGTGACCACTTTAGGACCTCCTTTGAAGCGTCTACCCATGTTGAGGGACCAACAACCTTCTTCTTCTTGTTGATGAGCTTCTTCAAATCTTCTTGGCCTTGGACCAAGTGGTGAACATCTGTGGCCGAGCATTGAGCACGGAGATCTTTGTGATCTGTTCAGAGCCATTTACGCTAAAATGAATAGCGAGCAAATGAAAAACCAATCTCAATGTACACGTGATGCAATGTTTATGCTATGCTATGCAATGTTTATCGAATGCAATGCAATGTTTTCAAGGACCTTAGAGATTTAAATTTGTTAAACAAGCAATGAACAAACATTTATTAGTACTTTTCATTATTCTTTCTTCTTTTTAAGTACAAGAGATAGTTCAAAATAATAAAGAAAACATAAAACATCCTAAAGCTCTAAGTCTCCATGGGCGCTTCCTCTTGGTGTCGATGTAGCGTTGATGTTTCGCTCCTCGTGAAGTAGCTTTGTCAACTCTAGCACTTTCTTCTCGCTTGCATAACCTTGAGTTTCAAAGGTATCCCTCTCTTCTTTAAAATTGAATCAGGGATCTCTTCAAGTCTTCAATCGGTGGGCATGTCGGGATGGAGAACAGCATAAGTCGTCACCTATAGCAGTTCTATAATTCTTGGTAAAGCAGTGAATGGCATCATGAGGTTTGAGCTCGAGCTCGCACCCATTTGAGGTAAGGTTCCCAAGGAATGGAGTTGGGTGCCCCAAAGTCTTGGTATCGGTCTTCTTTACCATGCCCCAGCATGTATAAACCTTAATCGGTAATGCGGAGATCGTGATTGTAGTCGAACACAATATCTTGGAGAAGCATATCATGTGGACCATCTCTTGAGCAAAACCAAGCGGCGTAGAGCTAAGGAAGGGTTGTAAGTAATACCTCCCTTATACCAAGTAGTGGTACATTAGAATTCTCCTGCTCGATGAATGTGAAGTCCTTTTGAGAGAAAAGACTCCAACGGATATCGAATGAGAGAGTGACATCAATCTTTGAGACCATCTCAACCTTTGTTCATTCTTCAAAGCGATGGAGGAAGGTCGAAATAAACCACCTTGAAAGTAGCGGTATGCAACACATGAGAGTTCCTTGTCGCTTAGTAGTGCAGTGTGGAGAGAATGTAGGATGTCTCCAAGTAAAGTAGGCCTTTGGATTACGGGTAAGGAACAACTTGATGGCATTGATATCGATGAATTGATCCGAGTTAGGAAATAGAACCAAACCATAAATTAGCAAGGCCATGTTCTCAAATGCATGAAACTCATAACTTTGAGGAATTCTCGGGCTTTCTTGATTAAGAACTTGGAAAGTAAACCCTTAACTCCACTTCTAGTTTCCCAATTGGCTTCAATGTCGGCGCTTAAGGTGTAAGGCGGATCGATGTCTTGAACTTAGGAACCTTTTCAAACCGGTGAATGGCATTTGATCAAGAATAGGTATCCCAGTAGCTTAGAGAACTCTTCAAGGTAGGAACCAGCGATAATCGGGAATGTAAAGCAATGGTGCTTGGATCAAAGAAGCTGGAATAGGACATGCATCATATCTTCTTCAAAGGAGATAACCAAGTCGAGTAGATAACCGTGTCTTTTGATGAGCGAGCATGGTGGGAATTTACGAAACCAATTCTTTGAGTTGAGAGGGATACCAGAAGTTGATTCGGATAGTCTTTCTAGAAGCCATAATCCTACAAAGCAGAGCAAAGATAAATCCTAGGTCCTTGAAATAGTTAGAAATGATATGCAATACGGATGATGTCATGATGTCATGTTTAGCACACACAAGCAATTCACACAATGAGCCTAGGGTTAAGGCTTGCATGAGGTACAGTGATTACCCTACCAAAAGTTTGAGTTGGTTCATCTGTCCTATAATAATAGGGTTCTAGGAATCTCATATCACGAGATCTTTCTCGTGGCGCTTATTTCAATCTGACTGCCAAGTGGTCGATCGAAAATGTCCCAAAGTCTAATCTCAATGGCGTAGCATCGGTATCAACCAACCTCGGTCTACACCAAGCCGGCCATCTCACTACCTTCTAATGGCTAAGATGGGTCAATTAAGGTTCTAAAAGTTTAGTTAGTGCTTGATGACACCACAAGCCAAATACTATCTTCAACTTGGGAATGAAGAGTATCGGGACAACCAAAGTGTCACGCTAGCGTAGCCATCATGTTGACCCGTAGTTATCGTCTAGCGGTCGCGATGATCTAATGCTACTTACCTAAAAGGAAACCGATCCGGTGTAGGATCCCAATAATATAATACCCAAGCAACCCTTAAAGATAAAGCATACAATTCAAACAGAAAGCATTAAAGGTTATCTAGAAATCCCTAAGACAATTCTCTCTTTTAGGGTGTGGTCCCAGTAGTCGCGATTACATGTCTGGTGGCCGACTTTATAGGATTTTGTATCCAAATGTGCGGATAGTAAGAGTCGCCACCGACTTTTATTTTTATCAATTAAGGAAGGTAAAAATAACAGAAAAAGACCTTCGTTAGATTACGAGTTCGGGAGAATGGTTATGAAAAGGAAGGTATTAGCACCCTTTCCATCCGTAGTTATCTGGGCTCTTAGTTGCTCTAGATCACTTTTTTAAAATTGCTTTCTGTGTGTTTGACAAAGATGTTTTGAAAAAAAGGCATTTCGCTTTGACTTTGTAATGACTCATGTAGGAGTGTATACAAAGTGTTCGGAAATGTGTTTGTTTTGAAAAGAGTTTTGAACTTTGAAAAAGAGTGTGTGGTGTGAAAAGCATTTGATAGGCGAGCAACTAAAGACTTATTTACCCACTCGAATTGGTCGTTTTGTTGTACTTCTACATTCCTTTAGAATAGCGCTAGCCATACCATTAGTTAGTAGGTAGCTCCATTCGTTGGATGTAAGCGGGATATTCGAAGGGACATCGGATGGTCATAGAAGGCAACTTGTAGGAAGTATCCTAGCACATTCGAAGGGACTATCATCATTTTCGTGGCGACAATCGAGGTCAAGATCATGTATTCGGAGGCGACATCGTGGGTCTTATGATCTTTGTATCGAAGGACTATGATGATTTGTTTGAAGGCAGCGGTGCTAGAATACCTCTACGTTCGAGGACATGACCATTTGAAATCGAAGGCATCGAGAGAGAATTACCCTAAGGGGTGCGTGTGTGATAGAAGTGTATCAAATTCAGAATATATTGTCTTGAAGATTAGTGTGAGCTATGTCCAATTATTATCTTTCCATACACGCCTAATTACTAGCAATTGATAAGGGTGCGGAAAGTAAAATGCGGAATGTAAAATGCGGAAAATAAATCTACGCTATTACATGGCTTTAGGCGGATACATAATTTAAACTTGCGGAAAATAAAACCCTAGATTAAACTATTACAACCCATATGCAATTACATTATTGGAAAAATAGAATGATAAAAAGAAAACGTCCGAATCGGAGCAACCTGTACAAAAGGAAGAAATCGGAAAATGCAATATGAATCGAACAAGAGAAAAAATGTTAGAAAAATGCAAATTTTAATATGAGAAAATTAATATATGCTGGAAATAAGATAAATAAGTTTAAATAATTTTTTGGGATTTTTTGGAAAAGATTTAATAATTAAAATGCAATTTATAATGATTTAAATGCTAAAATAAAAATAAAATAAATATGCATGCAAAAATATGTTTTTTTTAAATTTACTAAATTAAATAAAGATTTTTAGGAAATAAATGCAAAAAGAATAAATGTTTTTGGTAATTTTTTAATGCAGAACAAAAATCATGAAAATAATTAAAATAGGATGGAAATATTAAAAATAGGAAAACATAGAAAATATGCAAGTTTGGAAAAGGAATAGGCCATGCTGGAGAGGATCGAACAAGGGACCCTTGAGGGTATCGGCAGCAGAGCGCTCTTACCACTCGCCATGTGGCTCTTTGTGTTATGGAGCAGCGTATGATGAAGAGCAACAGCGTCGCCGTCTGGTAAGTCAAAGCACAATCAGCATGGTGGGGTCCTCATTTGGATTAATGAGCGAATCGGAGATCGCCATAGAGCCACGCAATCCTCATGGTCAAGCAGTCAACGGCGGAGCCCTAGCTCCGGTCGTCTTCTCCGGCTACGAAAAATGAAGCGGAAAAAACGACGGATAAATGGAAAGGGGACCCTACCCCTAAATCGGCCATGGCGAATCCAATGGTAGTGTTAGTTTCGATTAACATAAGACCGGTTCGATTCGGTTCAAGAACCTAAACATGGCATCATGCGTTTTTGGCGTTCAAGCTAACGATGGCGGATCATGCATAATGAACCTCATGAACACATTAAAGGCATTAGAAACAATTAACACAAGCAGAATAATCAAATGCAAAAAAGAAAAGTTGAATATGTATGTATGTATATCGTGATTACGACGATTTAATCAAAGGCAATGGTGCATTCTTACTCAAACCTACCGAGCACGATGGAATGATGTTTGGAGAATGAAACCTTGAAATTAAAACACGATTTTCTACAATTCTTGAAAAAATTTGCAAGAGTTTGGGTTTGTTTTAGGTTAGGGTTAGTGGTTTCTTGGCTATGATGCTTGATATTTATAGAGAGGATTGGAAGGAAAAAAGGAATGGAAAAGATTTGATTTGGAGCATTCAATATTTTTCAAATAAAATCAATTTTCTTGAAAAAATTTGATTTCTTCTTCAATGCAAGATCAAGCACAATTTGGCAAGTATATTGGGCTATCTTGGACTCCAAGGAACATATAAAATCACTTTTGGAAAAAATATGATTTTCATATTTTATATAATTTAATTTTGAATTAAATGTTCTAAAATTCAAAATAAAATCAATAAAATAGAAAATTGCCATGGCCAACATTTATGGGTCAAAAATAATGTTATGAACAAGTTTGGATCAAAGATTATAGGCCCATTTGGAAAATTTTGCAATTTGACCAATATGTCCTTTTGCAATTGTCCAAAATTGCCCAACTTGAATAGTGTATCTTGCTCAATTTTCCACATTTTGAGTGTTCTTGGACTTTTGGAAAGCTCTAAGAGTCCTCTAGACAATTTCTTTGGTTTCATCTCAATTGGAGTTACCATGCTCAATATATCTTCAAAACAAAAGTTGACTTTTGTTGACTTTGAAAATGACACAATGTTTTGAGCTATACCTCTCAAATGAAGCATTTTTGGACATTCTTGTGAGACATGAAGTTGTAGAAATTGAATTTCCTTCAAAATGAGCTTTGGTGGGAAAATTTCGAGAAAGTATGAGAAAGTTATGATCAGTCAAAGTTGATTGACTTTTCACCTAGAAACCCTAATTTAGAAAGTTTGACTTTTGAGCAAATCTTGAGTTTTCTTGATGAATCATGATCAACCCTTGATCAAATGATGAATGTAACTTCAAAATGAGGATGTTGACCAAAAATTATGAAGTTTGACCGTATGTTGACCACGATTGACTTTTGTCAATACACTAATTTTCAACCATCGAGCAATTGCACGAGGAAACTTGACTTGTGAGGCTTGAAACTTGACATGAAGAATCTTTGAAGCATATGAGGAGGCATGAAGGCCATTGGAGATGTTGGAAGTTCATCTTGACTTGAGAGATACCAAACCCTAGTTTGGGTTGATTGTCTAGGAGAGAGTTTGTCTGATCAACTCTTGACGAATCCTTGAGCATAGATGTATGAAATCTTTTGAGAAGATGGAGGGCAAATTTTGGGGTATGACAGTAGGCGACAATCGAGGGTCAAGATCATGTATTCGGAGGCGACATCGTGGGTCTTATGATCTTTGTATCGAAGGGGCTATGATGATTTGTTTGAAGGCAACGGTGCTAGAATACCTCTACGTTCGAGGGACATGACCATTTGAAATCGAAGGCATCGAGAGAATTACCTAAGGGTGCGTGTGTGAAAGAAGTGTGTTGATTTCAGATTATGTTATCTTGAAAATTAGTGGGCTATGTCCAATTATTATCTTGCCATACACGCCTAATTACTAACAATTTATAGGGTGCGGAAAGTAAAATCACGGAATGTAAGCGGAAATGTAAAGGTGCGGAAAGATAAACCTACGCTATTACATGGCTTTGGGGCAGATACATAATTTAAACTGCGGAAAAGTAAAATCCTAAATTAAACTATTACAACCCATATGCAATTACATTATTGAAAAATAAAATAAAAACGGAAGAATAAATCAGATCGGATTAACACTTGAAATAAACGAGAAATCGGAAAATGCAATATGAATCGAATAAGAGAAAAAATGTTATAAAAATGCAAATTTTAATATGGAAAAATTAATACATGCTGGAAATAAGATAAATATATTAAAATAATTTTTTGGGATTTTTTAGATGCAATTTAGTAATTTAAAATGAATTTATAATGATTTAAATGTTAAAATAAAAATAAAAATAAATATGCATGCAAAAAGAGATTTTTAAGTTTATTAAATTAAATAAAGATTTTTAGAATATAAATGCAAAAGGAAAATATTTTTTGATGAATTTTTAATGCATAAATAAAATATGGAAATTAATTAAAATAGGATGGAAATATTAAAAATAAGAAAATATGGAAGAGTTTGCAAGTTTGGAAAAAGAAAATCAAAACCGGTGCCAATGAGGTTCGAACCCAGGTCATGAGAGAGCATCTTGGAACAGTGGCGACTTTACCACTCGCGACTGCGTTTGTTGTCATGGAATGGAAACGGGTGATCATGAGGCACACGCGTCGCTGTCTAGATCAGTCAAAGCACAATCAGCCTGGTGGGGTCCTCGTTGGATGGGTGAGCAGATCGGAGAGCATGGAAGCGCGCGCGCGGTCGAGGGGTCGCAGGAGTCCACCATCGGAACCACAACACGATCATCTTCTGCGGCCTTTTTGAAACACGCAAAATAGCGAATAAAATGAAAAGGAAGACCTTGTCCACCTAAATCGGACCTTGGTCCATTGATGGCATTAGTTTTGGTGAATCGGCTATGCGGGCCGGTTAAACTCAGATCAAAAAACCTAACAATGGCATTACGCGATTCTAACGTCAAACCTTGAGCGATGGCCCAGATCTCATCCATGGAACCACATGATCACATTGCAAGCATTAGAATCAATTAAAACAGGCTGGTAATAAAAATACGAATTCAAGAAAAAATCAATTATGTATGCATGTATATGGTTCGATTCAGCATGTTTTAACCCATGGCATGAGTGTATACTTACTCAAACTTACCTCCTGAAGACAATGGAGTGGATGGTTTGGGCTGAAAAGGGCTGGAGAATAAAATTTGAATTTTCAAGAATTGAGAAAATTTTTGCAAGAGTTTGGGTTTGTTTTTAGGTTAGGGTTCGTGTGGTTTGCTGGCTATGATGCTTGATATCTATAGAGAGGATTGGAAGGGAAAAAAGGAATCGAAAAGATTTGATTTGGAGCATTCAATATTTTTCAAATAAAATCAATTTTCTTGAAAAAATTTGATTTCTTCTTCAATGCAAGATCAAGCACGAATTTGGCAAGTATATTAGGCTATCTTGGACTCCAAGGAACATATAAAATCAGCCCTTTTGGAAAAAAATATGATTTTCATATTTTATATAATTTAATTTTGAATTAAATGTTCTAAAATTCAAAATAAAATCAATAAAATAGAAAATTGCCATGGCCAAGCATTTATGGGTCAAAAATAATGTTATGAACAAGTTTGGATCAAAAGATTATAGGCCCATTTGGAAAATTTTGCAATTTGACCAATATGTCCTTTTGTGCAATTGTCCAAAATTCCCCAACTTCTGAATAGTGTATCTTGCTCAATTTTCCACATTTTTGAGTGTTCTTGGACTTTTTGGAAAACTCTAAGAGTCCTCTAAACAATGTCTTTGGTCTCATCTCAATTGGAGTTACCATGCTCAATATATCTTCAAAACAAAAAGTTGACTTTTGTTGACTTTGAAAATGACACATAATGTTTTGAGCTATACCTCTCAAATGAAGCATTTTTGGACATTCTTGTGAGACATGAAGTTGTAGAGAATTGAATTTCCTTCAAAATGAGATTTGGTGGGAAAATTTACGAGAAAGTATGAGAAAGTTATGATCGAGTCAAAGTTCGATTGACTTTTCATCTAGAAACCTAATTTAGAAAGTTTGACTTTTGAGCAAATCTTGAGTTTTCTTGATGAATCATGATCAACCCTTGATCAAATGATGAATGTTACTTCAAAATGAGGATGTTGACCAAAATCAGAAGTTTTATGTATGTTGACCACGATTGACTTTTGTCCAATACACGATTTTCAACCATCGAGCAATTATGCGAAACTTGACTTGTGAGGCTTGAAACTTGACATGGAGAATCTTTGAAGCATAGGAGGAGGCATGAAGACCATTGGAGATGTTGCAAATCCATCTTGACTTGAGAGATACCAAACCCTAGTTTGGGTTGATTGTCTAGGAGAGAGTTTGTCTGATCAACTCTTGAGGAATCCTTGAGCATAGATGTATGAAATCCCTTGAGAAGATGGAGGGCAAATTTTGGGGTATGACACATGGAATCAGGGCAATCATTACTTCTCAACGAGTTTCATATTCCCTTCATTGCTAGAATTTGTTTCGATTGTACCAACAACATGGCAGAATATGAAGCTTGTATTTTCGGGATTGAGGCAGCCATTGATCTAAGGATCAAAATCCTTGAAGTTTATGGAGTTTCAGCACTCGTCATTTTCCAGGTCAAAGGAGAGTGGGAAACTTGTAATGAAAAGCTGATCTCGTATAGGGATCATGTTTTGAAGTTAATACCGTATTTTGATGATATCACTTTCCATCATATTCCTAGAGAGGAAAATCAGTTAGTTGATGCCTTGGCCACTTTGTCTTCAATGTTCAAGGTCAAATGGGCTAATGAAGTGCCTTCTATCACTATCGAGCGTTTAGACGAACTTGGTTATTGTATGATGGTTGATGAGGAGACTTATGGTAAACCCTGGTTCTATGATATCAAACAATACATAGAGAAAGGCGAGTACCCAGAAGGAGCATCTATCACTAATAAGAAGACTTTAAGGAGGTTGTCCGCTAACTTTTTCTTAAGTAGTGGGGTGTTGTACAATCGGAATTTTGATTTGGTCTTTCTTAGATGCGTGGATAGACACGAAGAAGATCAACTTATCAAAGAAATTCATGAAGGTTCTTTCGGTGTTCACGCAAATGGGCATGCAATGGCGAAAAAGATTCTTAGGGCTGGTTATTACTGGATGACCATGGAAACAGACTGTGTTGTCTATGCAATGAGATGCATAAGTGTCAGATTCATGCTGATAAGATGCACATGTCGCCCTCACCTCTGAATGTCTTGACTTCTCCATGGCCATTCGCTATGTGGGGAATAGATATGATTGGTGCGATGATTGGTTTTTCATCAGTTGTTTTAAAAACAATGAAGTCGCCACCTAATTTTATTTGTTCTAAAAAAGAACGGGAAAATATAGATAAAACCCCACAGATGCGGATAAGGCGATCTATGTGACCAAAAGATATGGAATCCGGAGTCGGTTATGTAAGGGGAAGGTATTAGCACCCCTTACATCCATCGTACTCGATGGGACCCATTTAGTTCTAAGTGTTTGTGTGTATGTTAAATTGCTAATTCATGAGTTATGATCGAGAAATAAAAGAAACAGGGTTTGTTTATTATTATTTTGAGTTTGGCACGGTTTCGAAGCCGTGTGCCTACGTATTCCTTTGTGCAATGGGAAAGTCAAAACTCCGTAGTTTCTCTTAAAAAGGTCTTTATTGGTTGTGTTGATTTTATAAGAAAAATCGTGCATTAGACATTTCAAATGATTGAATTTGGACTTGTTTAGTTTGTTTGAAAAGCTTAAGTCATCGTTCGTATTTGAAATGGCTATTGCACACTGTTTTTAAGAAAATATTTTTGATGATCGCGTATGAGCAATAAAAGAATTTGAGTGAGTTGAGTTGATTTTAACTTGTGGATGACAAATATTGAAACATTAGGCTATCATCTAATGATTCAAGTATTCAAAACTGGCGAGCAAGTTCAACAAGTCATCTCTCATCCAAAATATTTATTATGAAAACAATGAAGTGAAACAAAGTTCACATTTATTTAGTGGGCGAATAAAATTATTTAAATCACTAGGCTATCGTCTAACGACCTAAATACTTTAAATTCAATTAAATCGTCGGGCTATCATCCAACAATTTAACCGAATGTCGCAACACTAAGTTTTTATTTATTAAAACATGGCTAGAAGTTTTTTAGCTTATTAGGCTATCATCTAACAACCTAAAAAAATTCAAATTTGTTTAAATCATTAGGCTAACATCTAACGATTTAAACAAACCCCATCCAAATGTTTTTTTATGAAAATTAATTTAGAAAACAAGTTCAATTAAGTAATTTGATTCTGAAAGTGTTTTAAGATTCAGTACGCGAAGAAGAGAGAAATGGAATCGGGTTATGATTAATTAAGTATATGGACTTAATTAATCTCGTGAGATAGGTGCTCTATCCCAACCATGAGACCCTAGTGCATGGAAAATTGGTATATGGACCAATAATGTTTTTGGGTTATGATTAATTAAAGCAACAAGGGGGCTTTAATTAACCTCGTGAGGATGGCCATGCCCATCCCCAACTATGAGATCCTTTAAGAAATTGGCTTATGAGCCAATCAAGAGAAATTAGAATTGTTTTTATTTATTGTGCATGACGTATGTAATGGTGAATAAATCGTATAAGCGTATAAAGCGGATAAATAATTACCAAACAATACAATTAGGAATTTAAATAATTGTTAGACTAGATCTTTTTTATTTGATAAAATCGACTAATAGTTTAATCGAATTTGTCAAATAAAATTATCAATAACTAATAATTATTTAATATAAATATCACTGATATATTTGCGGATAAATAATAATAAAAGATTGAGTTCGAAATAGCTTGTCGTGATTTGGGAGGTGCGAAAAGAAATCAGGAGATAACAATCACAGCCCAAATAAAGGGCCCAATAAGCCTTTGGAAAAATCCGTATGGAATACCGGAGAAAAGCGTATCATAGAGAGTTAAATATATCCGTTTGATCGGAGGCAAATAAAACTTTGAGGCAAACAGACGGTGAGATGGCGAGATATCATGAAGATAGCATATTATACATAAATGATAAATAAAAAAATAAAAAAATAAAAAATAAGATTCTTAATTAAGGGTGGTGAATAGTGTCACCACCATAACTAACTAAAAAACTTAAGCTAAATATTTTATTAAACTATATATTAACCTATGTTTCTTACCATTTAATTAAAATAACACTAAGCATAATTAATATTTAAACTAAATGCTAAGCTATGTTTCTTTTTTAAAATAAATTAAACAAAACAGAAATAATCCTACCTATTTCCTAAATGCTATTAGCCCAACTTAACAAATAAATTAACATAATAAAATAGAAAATAAACAACAAACTTCTGTTCTCTCTCTCACGATTTCTTCAAGTTCCTCTCATCTCTCTCGTAAACCTTCTCGTTCCTCACACGAATCCTCTCGCTCTCTCATCTCTCTCGTTCTCCTATCATGGAACTCTCACGCTCGCCTTTTCTCGCATCCTCTCATGATCACTCGATGGCGCCAGAAATCTTCGTCGGAACCCTTGTTACCGTAAATCGCCTCTGGGTGGTTCCACCGGTGGCGCGCGGCGGCGTTCGTCATATTCGTGATTTTTATACCTTTTAATGTTCGTTTCTATCTTCTGATGCTTTATTTTGTGTTGGTTTTTGTAGATGCTGGCCGAAATGATGCAGATCTTGAAGGGGGTGAACGAAACCCTAGGTTTCGATTTGGTCTCTTCACTGTTTCCGGGTGAGATTGTTCTATATAGAACTTCTTTTCCTCTTTTCTTTCTCTCTGAAGGGTTAAGGTTTTAGGAAAATGATAAATATCTAGGGTTTTGGTGTCTGGTTTGGTGATTTTCTAGTATCTGATGTTTTGGCTTCTGCTTGGTGATGGTTACTTCTGCTTGTTGATGTTTTGGCTTCTGTGGTTTTGTTTTTTTGGAACAATGGCTTGCTTGATTTTTTGGGTTTTTGGTTTGGAGTTTGTATCATTTTTGGTTATTATGACTTTTCTGTTGTTTAGAACAATGTGGCTGCTGCTACCTTGATCACGAACAGTCTGCTTCTTTATGTATGGCTGGGAAATTAGGGTTGCCTCCTCTTTGGAACTAGTATTTTGGCCTTTTCTATTGTTGCCTATGTTGTTCTGTTACATGTTCTGCTGCTTTTGACCATAAACCTGCTGTGCTTTTTTCAATTGGGCTTTACTGTCTTGACATTTTTGGTTTTGTCTGCTGCTGGCTCTGCTCCTACTGTACTAATATCTGAATCTGGTTTTGTCTGCTGCTGGCTTATTGTCTCTTCTGCCCTGTTCCTTTTCTCACCTCCTCTATGAACCAAACTGTTTTGTTTGTGATTTGTAGTAGAGGTAATGGCCAATGATTCAAATTTTATATTTTGTATGAGGCTGGTGAATGATTACAAACCCGATTCCTTGAACTTAACCCTAATGATGAGTTACTTGAAATTATTTCTTGAATAGTTTCTTGTTTATGTTCAAGTTTATGCTAATCAATTCTTTCTCTTCTTGTTTTCATGTAATTGATATGGAGGATATCATGGAGAAAGAAGAGGGAAATCAAGGTGACCACGAAGTTGAATGGCTTGCAACTTGAAAAAGATCCAATATACTTGAAGGAAGAACCTTAAGACCTTTTGTAAAATTCTCTTTGGGAAACTTGTGAATTTTGTAACAAAATCAACTTCTTATGTAATTTGAAATCGATACAATTGTAACCTTGTTTTATAGTTTGAATGAATGTTGAATTTGTAAAATTCTATCATTACTTGTAACGACTTGAATTATTGTTTGGAATTTTAATAGAACATGAATCAATACTTGAAAATGTCTTAATTTGTATAACCCATAGGAATTGATGTAAAATTGAAGTAACTTGAAACAAAATATTCAAATTCAAGCTTTGTATTAACACATTTCTTTTGCAAACAAACTTGATAGAACTTGTAACATTGCATCTCTTGATCTTTGTAAATGAAAGGATGGCTTGAAGTTTGGATGAACTTGTACTAATTAAGATCTTGAAATATAACAACTCATACTCTCCTTGTATCTTGAAATTTTAAATATAGAACTTAGGTGTGCAAAGTTGCGGTGTACAAAGTTTGGCATAGAACTCAAATATTTGCATAGATCTTGAACCTTAAATAAATTTGAAAGAAATTAAAACTGAAGTATTCAAAATGGAATAAATGATGAACACTATAAATTCTAAGAAATTTAACGCAATGAATCTTGGCATTATTCACTCTTGAGTTACCACTTTGAGTCCCAATCAAATTATTCGCTTTAAATCTCTCGGATCACTTTGAATTTGGTAAATTCTGACTGACACAAATTAAGTCCTTCTAACTTCACGAAGTCTCAAACGAACTTGGCTTTTTTCTTTGTATGATTTTTGAATGTACTTTGAATCAATGTTTGAATTAATTATGGTCGAAACAAGAAATTAAGCATGAGGGAATGTTCCAAACTTTTCTTGCATTAACTCGTGTAACTATAAACATATAAGCTTTTGAACGAATCTAAAACTTAATGCACCAACTAATCAGCCACAAATCCAAATTCTAACCGTTCTCAAATTCAAACTTTAATCTTCAAATCCGAATCAAAACATCAGATGAATCTAGGAAAACCAAAATGTTATGATCGTAATTCCAACCTTTGTACTACAACTTATCTCAAACATGGGGAACTTCAATCATATACCAAACTAAAAGGCGAGCTAACTTAGAACCAAGAATTATCAAGAAATCTGCATTTTCAAAATCATGCCCTTGCAAGGAAATCCAAGAAAATTTATGATAAGGAGGGTAAATTTTGGGGTGCGACAATTGGAATGATTGATTCAAAAGCTTCTAATGGACATCGCTTCATACTGGTTGTCATAGACTATTTCACCAAGTGGGTTGAGGCTGCTTCATATGCGAATGCGACACGACAAGTAGTTACCCGATTTATCAAGAATAATATAATTTGTCGCTATGGTACTCCTAGTAAGATTATTATTGACAATGAGACAAATCTGAACAACAAGATGATGAAGGAGTTGTGTGACACCTTCAAGATAGAGCATCACAACTTGTCACCTTACCGACCAAAGATGAATGGTGCTGTTGAAGTAGCTAACAAGAATATTAAGAAGATCCTTTAGAAGATGGTGAAAACGTATAAGGATTGGCACGAGATGTTGCCTTTCGCTCTACACGGGTACAAAACATTTATTCGCACTTCGATAGGAGCAACACCTTACTCTCTCTTCTACGGTATGGAGGCAGTACTTCCTATAGAAGTTGAGATTCCTTCCCTCAGAGTTCTAATGGAAACGGAATTAGAAGAAGCAGAATGGGTTCAGAATAGATACGGCCAGCTCAATTTGATTGAAGAAAAGAGGTTGACAGCAATTTGTCATGGCCAACTTTACTAGAAAAGAATCAAGAGGGCTTTTGACAAGAAGGTACATCCCCGCGTGTCCAAAGTGGGCAAATTGGTACTGAAGAGGATAATCTCTCCACACAGGGACCCTCGCGGGAAATGGGTGTCGAACTATAAAGGACCATATGTGGTAAAGAAGGTTTTCTCGGGAGGAGCTCTTATTCTCACCAACATGGACGGAGAGGATTTGGCACACGCTATCAACTCAAACGCGGTCAAGAAATATTATGTCTATATAAAAGAGAAAAAATTAAGCCCGGTAAGCTGAAAACCCGAAAGGGCGGCTTAAGCAAAAGAGGGTAAGTGTCCCGGTGAACCAAAATCTGAAGAGAAGATGGTTCACACAAAAATTAGGGAATATGTAAAGACATAATGCTGCAGTATGCGTTTCCGTGTCACGGAAGAAGCTTAGATGGAAGGGATCAGTTCAATCACCATCTTCAGAAGTGAAATGATGAAGAATAGCAGTCAGGAGGGAGAATAGCATGTTTATGGTTCAATGAAGTTCAGCTTCAATTTCATTGTTGTTTTAAGAAAAATGTGTATAGACTTATTCTCTCCTGTATGTTCCTCCTAAAGGGATGTGCATCTTTATGTACAAACTCCTTATGTATGGGTTATTCTTCTCATATGTTAAATAAAAAGAATTGTTCAGTTGAACTTTGTTTCTTTTCCTACCTTTTATCTTTTCCTCCTGTTTAACTTAATGTTGCTGCTGTTTTAGATAAAATTAAAATCATTAAAAATGATAAAACAATAAAGCTTTTAAAAAAAAACTTGAAATCACTTCGATTTACGAAATGTTGGGGAATGTTTGACTTTCTCAATATTGCGCCTGTTTCTCTGAATTGGAAGTACCTCCGTACTCATCATGGTGATTATAAGGAATCAGACGTTATCTTTCCTTTTAGGGACTCATGTAGTAACAATCGTGGTTTGGTTATGGTCGTTACCCTTCGTTCGATTTCCAGTGGCGTCGGGAATTCAGTCTGATAAACCAATACATCAACCAGTATATTCATGCATCAATTCATTCATTCATTCATGTCAAATCATAATGTATTCATGCATAAATCTCAGCTGAGACTTGGGATGGTTCAAGATCAGCTAATTGTTTTCCTCAGCAAAATCAGACTCTGAAGATTATTTCTCGAATGACAGATTTAGTTCTTCCGGTGGCAAGTTGGAAGGCTTGACCATAATTGGTCTACAACAATGATGATTCTCAAATCGAATCTCTTCCAAGGTGTTTAAGCTTCCCCAAGTGAGCTCTTGTATCAACGAAATAGTCTTCGACAGAATTTCCCTAGTGATGTTTTCTCTTCCGAGCAGTATCAGGAATTCATCATTATTACCCTTTGCATTAAAACATTAAAAGGACATCATGCATATCATATCATGCATATCATACTCATGTAGTTAGCTTCGACTAGTTTTTTTTTGCAGGTCTTTCTCAGCTGAAACTCTAAATATCCTCATGAGGATCAAAGTTGAAGAAATATCTCTCATACAGCAGAATTATCCCCTTTTCTACAGCACAAGTGATATACTTGTATGAACCTTAACAACTAATGGTTTCTCCAATCGAGATCTCTTCCCCAACAAAATAGTCATATTATTCAAATGAACTCTAATGTCAGCAAAATTATCAATCGGGAATCCCCATTGAAGTTTTCCACACGGTTTTCTTATGGAGTTTCCCCAGCAAAGCTTAATTTACTCCCAAGTGAGTCTTCTTTAGGAAGGATTACTACAACATTATTCAGGGTATTTTCCAAGGTTCTTTCAGACAAGAATCTTCTCAGCAAATCCTAGTGGCAGTGACTTCTGTAATTTTGTTTCTCTGAGCTGTTCTCAGAAAACCACGTTGAACTTCTAGTGTGTTTATTTCCCCAGTAAGTCCTCAACTACTCAACAGATGAATATCCACCAGGTAGGATGTTTATTCAATCTCAGGATATTTCTCCAACTCAGAAGTTGATCCACGTATCCACTTGCTGTAGCGTATTGTCAGTACGATGCCAGCAAATTGAAGTTCATTACCATAGAAGTTTTTCAGTCACAGGTGCTGAATCTAATTCTTCTATTACCAATAAAGCTATCTGCATACAGGTTGGAGATCTTGTCAACTCGGAAGTTGTTCAGCATGTCTTTACATGTTCCTTAAGATCTCTCATCGGTAGAAATGTCAGAAACAAAGATTTACCGACTTCATAAACATCTATATCACACCAGTGTGCTGGATATTGTTTTGTTTATCCCCAAAAAAGTGTATTCTCGGGTGCGCTACTAATTTTGTTCTGCTTTAACTCGGAAGTTAAATGGTCAAGACATTCAGCATGCCATGGCTCCTCGCACCTTCGTGCACAACAATTCTGATATTGTCCTAGCCATATATCTTCGTTAAGGTCTGCGGGTATTCCTTAACTCTTTGGGATTTTTCTGACAATTCTCGATCATATCTTCGTTAATGTCTTCGGGTATTCTTTAACTCTTTGGGATCTTCATACAATTTCTAAATTTTCTTCTTTGAGATCTTCAGACAATTTCTCTATTATCTTCTTTGGGATCTTCAGACTAGTTCTCAATCATCTCTTCGTTAAAGTCTGTAGGTATTCTTTAACTCTTTGGTTTTTTCTGACAAATCCTCCATCATATCGTCGATGGAGTATTCTGATATGTTATTACTTCTCTTCGCTCGAGAAGTTTGGTTTCCTTCTCATAGCATTTTCGTTAAGATATCCTGAGATGGCTTAATTTATTGCTTTTCTTTTCCCTTGAGAAGTTCGATTTTTCTTCTCAGTGCATTTTCTAAAAAAACTTTTGTTTATTTGCTCGTTTTTGTTACTCGATTATCTCTAGTGATGTGTTAAGGCATTCTGATGATGCTTAACAAGTTTTTTCTTCTCAAGCATTTCTTCCTTGGCTCTTTAGTCAAGATGTTTTATCTGGCATCGGTATCCCGCGTAGGGTAAATTTTTGGGGTTCTTTTAGTATTCAATCCTCTTCCACCTTGAACGTTCGAAAGTTATCAATCTTTCTCACTTATCAGGTCTAAGATGATTGAATAGGGGCAGCTGTCGCACCCCAAAATTTACCCTCTCCTTTTTATTGCACACAAATGCATTCCTGTCAGAGGTGTTATGGTTATGGGTTTGAGGTGACTCACAATGGTTCTTTTACAAGCCATAGAAGATGTTTGCATTTTCAATCAATCCAAGAAATTTAAGATTTACGAAGAATCATCAATCTCCTACACATCTTTTTAAGGTTTAGTATTTTGGGCCATCTATGTTTTGGTTTAGATAAGAGATTTGATTTGAGTGGACAGTCATGGAAAGCGCAGAGTATTTGGATCTTTGTTTCTTTAGGATATTTAGTGTGGATTGTGAGCATTTGGTTTTATTCAAGAATTTGACTCAAACAAATTGGAAGATTTATGCGAGATCTCATGGATTAAAGGCAAATTGAGTTTTGTTAATCGAATTGTTTTTCCCATTATTCCATTATCTTTAGGTGTAGAAACATTCAGATACTTAAACATGTTGGAAATATTTGGGAATTAAAGGTTCAAGACAAGCTAATTTTTTCTATCCATTTATTACCAAGGTTGATTTATGGCATTAAGCTAATGGCATGGGAATTAAGACATGGAATCATCATTAATTTGCAACATTCATTTGGATGCTATTTTTCCAAGATAATTACAAGTTCAAAATTAGTGTACAAGTTTGGCATTTCTATTCAAGATTCGATTTAAGTTTGAATTACAAAGTTCCAATTGTATTGACATTTCACAAGTTTACAAGTTTGGTAAAGATCTTACATACTTACTAAAGATGCAAATGAACCCAAAATACTAAGTTATTTCTAACTAAGTTTGTTACAATATAAATTCTAGCAGAAATTGTAACGCCCATTTTATTTAATATTATATTATATTAATATTTTTGAGTTACCGTTTGACGATTATTTTAGCGACGAGAATATTTATATTAATCATTATATCTATTAATATATTTGGCAACGTTTTGTCCGGTCCGGTTTTTATTCCGTTCGGTTCGGTAAAATATTATTCGGACCGATATTTAATTCCCCGGAATTGTTTTAATTAATTGAGTAAATAATATTATTGGATATTATTAAGGTATTAATTAATAAAAATAAGTTAGGGGTGTGGGGAGCAATTGAAGAGATTGGTTATACACCCTTGTTGCTAGTAAGAATACATATAAACACATTTCCTCATTTTTCTTCTATTTTTTCACAAAACCAACTTAGGAACATGGAGAGCAAGTGAGGGTTTTGGAAGAAAAAGGAGAAGAGAAAGAGAAAGGGCTTGAGGTTGGAGTTGTGGAATCATCAAGGATCATCCAAGAACTAGAGGTAAGGGGTTTGATTCTCTATCTCATGTAGTTAGGGGTTTGATTCTCTATCTCTATCCGCCCCTAGTCTTCATTCCTCCTGGGACGCACGTCCCCTTGTACCATGGAAGAGGAAAACAAATTTTTGGTTTTTTTTGTTTTTCTGCTTGCTGCTTCTTCTGTGTTTCTGCATAATTGTTTCTGCATAATTATGCTTGTGGTTTCTGTTTGTTCCAATTGCCTAAAATCCACATACTACTAGTTAGTATTAATAAAATATAACTAGGACATAAGTTAGCCAATTAAATTTAGAACCCGATTATGTTCCGATTTCCCGATTTCGGTAAATTCGACAACGGAGCAAGTTGCTCCGAATACAACGAAAATTGACGTGCTAGCTAAGTTCGACGTGTAGAACGTAGTGGCGAGGTTAGTTTTTCAAAATTATGAGTTTTTACAAGACGACCCGAAATAGGCCAAATTACGGTTAAATTGAATCGGATTGCGTTTTAGTAGATTTAAGACACATATGAATGTAATACGGTGAACTGACTTTAAGATTTTTGTATCGCAAATGTGCGGATAGTAAGAGTCGCAACCGACTTTTCTTTTATCCAATTAAGGGAAGGTAAAAAGTACAGAAAAAGACCTTCGTTAGATTCTGAGTAAGGGAGAAGGTTATGAAAAGGAAGGTATTAGCACCTTTTCATCCGTAGTTATCTGCGGGCTCTTAGTTGCTCTTAGATCATTTTCAAAAAAAGTGCTTTCTGTGTGTTTGACAAAGATGTTTTGAAAAGGCATTTCGCTTTGACTTTGTAATGATTCATGTAGGAATGTATACAAAGTGTTTGGAAATGTTTCATTTTGAAAAGAGTTTGTACTTTGACAAAAGTGTGAGGTGTGAAAAGTATTTTGATAGAGCAAGCAACTAAAGTCTTATTACCTACTCAGAATGGTCGTTTTCGTGTTGTTTCGTTCCTTTAGAAGAGTGCTATCAAACCATTGGTTGGTAGGTAACCTATTAGTTGGATATAAGCGGGACATTCGAAGGACATCGGATGGTCATAGAAGGCAACTTGTAGGAAGTATCCTAGCACATTCGAAGGACTATCATCATTTTCATAGGCAACAATCGAGGTCAAGATCATGTATTCGTGGCGACATCATGGGTCTATGATCTTTGTATCGAAGGGACTATGATGATTTGTTTTGAAGGCAGCGGTGCTAGAATACCTCTACGTTCGAGGACTTGAGAGAATTACCCTAAGTGCGTGTGTGAAATGTGTGTGTCAATTGGATATTTTTATCTTGAAGTTATGTGTGATCTATGTCCAATTTTATCTTGCCATACACGCCTAATTACTAGCAGTTTATAGGGTGCAGAAAGTAAATTGCGGAAATGTAAAGTGCGAAAAGTAAAGTCCTACGCTATTACATGGCTTTGGGGCAGATACATAGTTGAAAGTACGGAAAATAAAAGCCCTAATTAAACTATTACATCCCATAAGCAGTACATAATTCGAAAAGAAAAGCAATAAAAATCGTCCGAAGCAGCACAACCTGTAAACAGATACAAAATCGGGAAATTCAAGAAAATTGCATAAGAGGAAAATGTTAGTAAAAATTAGTATTTTTGAATGAGAAAAAGTTTTTATGTTAGTAATGACATTAATATGATAAGATAATTTTTTGGTAATTTTTGGAATTGATTTGATAATTAAAAAAAATTAAAAGTCATTTAAATGATTAATTAGAAATTGAATTAAATATGCATGCAAAAATAATAATTTTAATTTTAAAAATTAAATAAGTATTTTTCTGATGATTATGCAAAAAATAAATATTTTTGGTGTTTTTTAAATGCATGAGAAAAAATATTAAAGATAAAATAAATTGGATGGAAAATATTAAAGAAAAAATAGAAAATATGAAAATATAAGTTAGTTTTGCAAAAGAGAAAAAATAACATGGTCCTGACCAAGTTTGAACCTGTGACCATTGAGAGCATCTTCCAATCCACGCCTAACCACCAGACGTGTCTTTTGTGTTTGGAATTTGCAAAGCGTGATTATAAGTGTTCACGTGTCCGAGTTTATGAAGTCAAACACGATCGACCATGGGTCCCGGTCACTTACGAAGGAGCAGATCGGGACTCTCCATCGCGCCACGCCCCTCGCGGTCTTCGCCTCACTCAGCAGCTGGCCCTAGCTCGGTCGTCTTCTCCGATCAAGCAAACCTTGAAACTGAAAATAGCAAAATAAATGGCAAAAGTACCTATCCCTAAATCGACCATTCGAGTTCAATGGTGGTGTTGGTTTTGGTGAATCATCTTGTACAAGCGGTTCGAAGAAGGCGACGAAAACCCTAACTATGGAAAATCGAGATTTTTACGTGCAAGCTTCAAAGCGATGGCGGATAATTCATATGGAACCTCATGAACACATTAGAGCGATTAGTTTTGATTAAAACACAGATAATAAAATGCAAAATCAAGAAAATTTTGAATATGTATAAATGTGTATGGCTCGATTCAGCGACTTTGACCATGGCTTTTGGTGTGTACTTACTCAAACTTACCCTAGGAACACAATGGAGTGATTGAGAGAGTGAAAGTGGCTGGAATTTGAAACACGATTTTGACAATTTTGAGAAAAATTTGAGCAAAGTAAGGGTTGTTGTAGAGGCTAGGGTTTAGTCCCTTGTGATGTGCAATAAGTGAGTATTTATAGAGTGAGGAATGAGTGCAAAGAGTGAAAAAGATATGGTATTCAATGTGATATTAATTCCTTTCAAATAAAATCAAATTTTGGAGAAAATTTGATTTTCTCTTCCATATGCTAGCACACGAAATTGGCAAGTATTGTGGGCTATCTTGGACCTCAAGTTTGATAAAAATCCAATCCATTTGAAAATATATCTTGTTTTCATATTTTATATAATTTAAATTTGAATTAAATGGTTTTAAATTCAAAAATAAATCAATAAAATAGAATGTGGTCATGGAAAGGCATCAATAGGTCACAAATAATATCATGATCAAGTTTGGATCATAAAATTATAGGCCCATTTGGAAAAAATTGGATTTTGACAAATATCTCCTTTTGTGCAATTATTCAAAAATGCCCAACTTCTGAATGGTGTATTTTGCTCAATTTTCCACATATTTGAGTGTTCTTGGACTTTTTAGAAAGATCTAAGTGTTCTCTAAAAAACCTCTTTATTTTCATCTCTATTGGAGTTTCCATGCTCAATAAATCTTCAAAACAAAAAGTTGACTTTTTGTTGACTTTGAAAAGGACCTGTAATGTTTTGATCCATACCTTACAAATGAAGCAATTTTTGAACATTCTTGTGAGCCATGAAGTTGTAGAGAATTGAATTTTCTTCAAAATGAGAGGTGGTGGAAATTTTTTTGAGAAAGTATGAAGAAGTTATGCTCAGTCAAAGTTCAGTTGACTTTTCACTGAAAAACCCTAATTTGGAAAGTTTGACTTTTGAGCAAATCTTGAGTTTTCTTGATGAATCATGATCAACCCTTGATCAAATGATGAATGTAACTTCAAAATGAGGATGTTGACCAAAAATCATGAAGTTTGATTGTATGTTGACCACAGTTGACTTTTGTCAATCTGTTGATTTTCGACCATCGAGCAATTATGCGAGAAACTTGACTTGTGAGGCTTGAAACTTGACATGTAGAATCTTTGAAGCATATGAGGAGGCATGATGAACATTGGAGATGTTGGAAGTCTATCTTGATCTGAGAATTGCCAAACCCTAGTTTGGGTTGATTGTCTAGGAGAGGGTTTGTCTGATCAACCCTTGAGGAATCTTTGAGTATGGATGTATGAAATGTCTTGAGAAGTAGGAGGGAAAATTTTGGGGTATGACAGCTGCGCCTGTTCAATCTTCTTGAACCGGAAGGGTTAGATTGGCATGTTCGCCTTTCGTGACTGGAGGTAGAAGACGATTGAACACTCGTACACACGAAAATTTGCACTGCTAGTGATGGAGGAATGGGCTTCTGGATGCCATTTGGAGAAGTTGGAGACTTCGCTGGGGAATGAGTCGTACGCTAGACTCGAGATTGTTGTTTGAATAGAAGAACTGGTAGAGATGGGCTTAAGATGCCATCTGGAAAGATCGATGCTGGGGAGTGACCCGTACGCTAGGCTCTATAGACGTTTCTGGAAATGAAAGGAGCATGGAGATGGGCTTAAGATGCCATCCGGAGGGAGCCGTACGTTAGACTTCGTGCTCATCTTTGGTAAGTTATTGGTTTGTATTGGTTTTTTAACCAAATATGCAGCATCCTGAAGGTGGAGAGATGTCAACAAATAATCGGAGATGGGCTTAAGACGCCACCCAAGGCAACTGAGTCATACGCCAGACTCTGTAGTTGCTGTTGATAACAAGAGAAAGTCAGAATACATCTTCGTGCTGATTACTTTGAGGGGATATTAGTTGGCAAAATGTGGACAGACTTCCTGTTGTGCTTGGTATGGTCCATGTTATTGGAGGATAACTTGTGATCGTTCGAGATAGTTTTCCGTCGGCGGGTATTAATCACGGATCATTGTCGGAGGACAACGTGGGCGATCGTTCGAGATAGTTTTCCGTCGGCCGGGCATTAATCTGGACCGGTCGTCGAAGGACAACTAAGTGATCGTTCGGATAGTTTTCCGTCGGCTGGGCATTAATCACGGACCTATTTGTTTTAGAAATGATTTTCACCTGTTTTGAAAAAAAACAAAAGAATCTTTGATAAAATATTGTTAGTCCTATGCAAAGTATGATGCATGACGATGTGTATGAACGATATATTATGACTTTTATTAGTAATGTATGAATGATAGATGTTGTGGTATTTCAAAACATATCCATCTTGAAGAAGATTTGGATGCTCTGCCTGAGGACTTATGACTTCTGTTTGGGGATGAAACGGATGGAAATCATGAGAAGAAGGATAACCTTGATTCCTCCGATGCACTATCTGACCAAGTCTTGAGCCTAGATATTTGTTGATGATAATAGAGATCAAGAGACGCGCCGCTGAGGATCTTGTGCATAGACCCTGTTGGGGAGAATCTAGGAGGTACTCTACTGGGGATCTTATGCATAGATCTTGCTGGAGAGTATTTGATAGTTGCTGGGAGACCGGGCTACAAGGATCTGGAGCCCGTCGAAATCTCTGGCTGGGGAATAAAAGATGTAGGTTTCCTCCGATGCGCTATCGGACCAAGTTGCAAGTCTGGATACTGCTGCCGTCGGGGAGGTGATGATTGTCAAGAGATATTTTGCCGGGGATACCTCTGCTGGTGATGAATTGTTACTGCTTGGAAATCTGTTGTCACATGGTTTAGTTGAGTGGAATCACTGCTCGGCGACTAACGTATACTCCGATGGGGAAGGTTTGTAGTGAGCGACATCTCCGTGGGGATTGTGCTCTGCAGGGGAATGTATTGGTGACTTTCGTCGTCAGCTCAATTCCTAAAGCATGTAGTAATTATCCTTGTTCGCTCACTTTTCGCATGTTTGTAAACAGATGTTTATTGTCAGATGCATATAATCATTCAAAGCAAACGTTGGACTTTATGCAAACAACAATAGTGAAAAGAGAAAGAATTTGCATTAATTTGAAAGGTGGCGTATGGCCAAGTACACAAGAAAAGTAAAAAGCTTTGCGGGAACAATCTCGTTAAGTTCCAACTATGCTAGTACTCATATATTTCGACTATCTCATCACCTTGCTGTCAGTAGAAAGTGAGTGAATTGATTTTTGCCATTTGAATCTTGAATGCTGATAGTAGTAGTCTGGAAGTAGGTGATCTGGACAAGACATAGTGTACGCTTAAATCCCTAACTTTTGCCTAGACCGCCCTTTCGGGTTTTCAGTCTACCGGGATACCCTTTTTTGCGCAAGCCGCCTTTGTAGGTTTTCAACTTGCCGGGTGTACATATTTTGTATATATCCTTAACTTTTGTCTGAACCTTTTTGGTTCGCCAGGATGCCCTTATTTTTGCCTAGGTCAGTCGACCTAGCGGGTCTCGTTTATGCGTAGTATTTTTTGAATATTTCTACGTTCACAGGGTGTGGGAAATCTTCACCATCCATGGTGCTAAGTGTAACACGGTGAACTGACTTTGTAGGATTTTGTATCGCAAATGTGCGGATAGCAAGAGTCGCCACCGACTTTTCTTTTATCCAATTAAGGGAAGGTAAAAAGTAGAAAAGACCTTCGTTAGATTCTGAGTAAGGGAGAAGGTTATGAAAAGGGAAGGTATTAGCACCCCCTTTCATCCGTAGTTATCTACGGACTCTTAGTTGCTCTTAGATCACCTTTAAAAATGTGCTTTCTGTGTGTTTGAAAAAATGTTTTGAAAAGGCATTTCGCTTTGACTTTGTAATGATTCACGTAGGAATGTATACAAAGTGTTCGGAAATGTTTCATTTTGAAAAGAGTTTGAACTTTGACAAAAGTGTGAGGTGCAAAAACTATTTTGATAGAGCAAGCAACTAAAAGTCTTATTACCTACTCAGAATTAGTCGTCTTTTGTGTTATTTACGCTCCTTTAGAATAGCGCTATCCATACCATTAGTTGGTAGGTAACCCTATTCGTTGGATGTAAGCGGGACATTCGAAGGGACATCGGATGGTCATAGAAAGCAACTTGTAGGAAGTATCCTAGCACATTCGAAGGGACTATCATCATTTTCGTGGCGACAATCGAGGTCAAGATCATGTATTCGGGCGACATCATGGATCTATGATCTTTGTATCGAAGGACTATGATGATTTGTTTTGAAGAAACAGCGGTGCTAGAATACCTCTACGTTCGAGGGACTTCACCATATTTGATTCGTAAAGGCAACGAGAGAGAATTACCCTAAGGGGTGCATGTGTGAAAAGAGTGTTGATTTCAGATATGTTATCTTGGAAATTAAGAGTGAGCTATGTTCAATTTTATCTTGCCATACGCTAATTACTAGCGGTTTATAGGGTGCGAATTTAAAATGCGGAAAGATAAATCCTACGCTATTACATGGCTTTGGGCGAAATACATAATTTAAACTTGCGGAAAATAAAACCCTAATTAAAACTATTACATCCCATAAGCAATTACATAATTGGAAAAAGAAAGCGATAAAAAGGTTCGAAGCGAGATAACTGTGAAAAAATGAGAAATCGAAAATGAAAAATAAGAGAAAAATGTTAGCAAAAATAATAATTTTTAAATGCGAAAAGTATTTCATGCTGGAAATAACATTAATATGCTAAAATAATTTTTTGGAGATAACTTAATAATTAAAACTAATTAAATGTGATTTAAATGATAAATTAGCAAATAAATTAAATATGCATGCAAAATAATATTTTTAATTTTATAAATTAAATAAACATTTTAAAATAATGCAAAAAGAAAAATATTTTTTGGTGTTTTGTAGTGCATGATAAAAATTGTTGAAATTAAATTAAAATGCATGAAAATATTAAAGAAAAGAAAATATGAAAAATAAGAAAATAGTTAGTTTGTAAGAAGAAGAAAAATAAATGGTCTGGTGAGAATCGAACCGGTGACCTTCTTTCTAAACCAAGCCATGACCAACTAAGCCGGTAGCGTTCTTGTTTGGCAGGGGCGAGTAGATTAAAACAAGTATCACCTCAAGTGCATCGTCCCAGCAAACTTCATCTTCTTCGTTTCAAAAATTTGAAAATTCTGCGTCGGCTTTGGTTCGACGCTATGGCCCCTGCTAACATCAAAATCATGTACAAGCAATATAAATAAAATCTAAAACCATGGTTTGATTCGTCTTGGTCCTTGATCACTCACGAGGGCATCGGTGCATTCAATTTATCCTATTAAGAAACCTAAATCGTGGCCAAAAACCCTAGCTATGGTGATTCGTGTTCCAGGCCATAGAAACTCAATCAAATTGCCCAGAAAGCTTGTAAACTTCGGTCTAATCACAAAAACAACAACAAATCATGTTAAAAATGCATGAATAATAGAAATCGATTTTGAGAAAAACATGAACAAACCAAATTCGGATTTCGTGATTCTTGATGCTTTTGGACAATGTGAAGGTCTGGATCGATTCAGGAGGTATCAAGGAATGTGTTTGAGTGCTTGGAATCAATTGAATCGAGCTAGAGCGTTTGCTAATAGCTTGTATACGGTTTTTGAGTTTGAATAGGGTTTCTCCCCAATTTTTCTACCCTAATTCGTGTGGCATGTATTGTATATATATAGTAGATGGAATTGGAGCTGATTTGAGGAAGAATCAATCATCAATGCAAAATATATTTGATTTTGTACCAAATCAAATTTTCTCTTCTTTGATCAATTTCAATCAATTCTTGCCATATCCAATCAAATTTCGAAATTTGCTGGCTTTATTGGTTTTCTTGGATCTCAAGGAAGAGAGAAAAATCAAATTTGCAATTAATTTTGATTTTATACCTTATTTTTGAATTTAATTTGTATTTAAATGAATAAAATCCAAATTAAATAGAAAATTAAAATAAAAATTCGTGGCATTGGGCTTGGATATTCCTAATTATATAAGGAACAAGTTTGGATGAAGAAAAAGTAAGCCCATTTGCAAAAAATTTGATTTTTAGAAGCATCTCTCTTTGTGCACTTCTTCTAAATTGCCCAACTTGTGAATGGTGTATCTTGCTCAATTTTCCACATTTTTGAGTGTTCTTGGACTTTTTGGAAAGCTATAAGAGTCCTCTAACCAACCTCTTTGGTTTCATCTCAATTGGAGTTTCCATGCTCAATATATCTTCAAACCAAAATGTTGACTTTTTGTTGACTTTGAAAAGGACCTGTAATGTTTTGATCCATACCTCTCAAATGAAGCATTTTTTGAACATTCTTGTGAGACATGAAGTTGTATAGAATTGAATTTCCTTCAAAACAAGAGGTGGTGGAAAAATTTCTGAGAAAGTATGAAGAAGTTATGCTCAGTCAAAGTTTGGTTGACTTTCCACTCAAAAACCCTAATTTAGAAAGTTTGACTTTTGAGCAAATCTTGAGTTTTCTTGATGAATTATGATCAACCCTTGATCAAATGATGAATGTAACTTCAAAATGAGGATGTTGACCAAAAATCATGAAGTTTGGTTGTATTGACCATAGTTGACTTTTGTCCAATCTGACTAATTTTCAACCATCGAGCAATTATGAGAAACTTGACTTGTGAGGCTTGAAACTTGACATGGAGAATCTTGGAAGCATATGAGGAGACATGAAGACCATTGGAGATGTTGGAAACTCATCTTGATCTGAGAAATACCAAACCCTAGTTTGGGTTGATTGTCTAGGAGAGGGTTTGTCTGATCAACCCTTGAAGAATCCTTGAGCATGGATGTATGGAATATCTTGAGAAGATGGAGGGCAAATGTTGGGGTATGACACTAAGTATCATAGCTCCGTCGGAAAATACTGTCTTGACTACAAATGGTCCCTTATAGGTGGGAGTCCACTTGCCCCTGGGATCACCTTGTGGAAGAATGATGCGCTTGACTACTAGATCACCGACTTGCTAGACTCTGTGCTTGACCTTCTTGTTAAATGCTCTAATCATTCGTTTCTGATAGATCTGTCCATGGAAGATGGACGCGAGCCGCTTCTCGTCAATCAAATTAATCGGTCAAGGATGCGGACGATCGTCTTCGCCTAACTCTGCGTCCTGGAGGACTACGGTTGAGGTATCTGAACCTCGATTGGTAGGACCGCTTCCATACCATATACTAGAGAGGGGGTTTCCCACATTGATGTTAAATCTTGTAGTGCGATAACCATGAAGAAGCGAATGGTAACATCTCATGCCAATCTTTGTAAGTCCTTTGTCATCTTACATATAATCTTCTTAATGTTCTTGTTGGCGGCTTCCATGCGCCATTCATCTTAGGCCGATAAGGAGAAGAGTTGTGATGCTTAATCTTGAGCTGCGTGCGAGTTCGGTGATCATTTATTGTTGAGATTAGAGCCGTTATTTGTGATAATCCTTTCGGAGTGCCATATCGACAGATAAGATTATGTGATGAATCGAGCCACAACATTCTTGGTATGAGATGACGAGCAGTGCTTCACCCTTGGTGAAATAGTTGATTGCCACAAGGATGAAGCGATGTCCGTTGGAAGCTGTGGGCTTGATTTCTCCGATCATGTCAATGCCCCATTGCAAAAGGCCAAGGCGGTTAGAACATTGAGGCTGGAGAATACGTGCACTTTATGCATAAATCGACATTTGTGACAAGATCGAGCATAATGGTGACAATCGACTTCCATGGTGGACCAATAGTAACTTTGTTCTCAAAATCTTCTTAGCCATCGTATGTCCATGGAGTGGGTACCAAATGCGCCGTGTAACTCTTCCATGATCGTTCATTTTTTCCGGTCTACATGAAGTAAGCACAAGTCGTGATTGCGTTTGTATAAGTGTGTCTGGTGAAGACTTTGTAGGATTTTGTATCAAATGTGCGGATAGCAAGAGTTGCCACCGACTTTTATTTTATCAATTAAGGGAAGGTAAAAGTAACGAGAAAAAGACCTTCGTTAGATTACGAGTTCGGGAGAATGGTTATGAAAAGGAAAGTATTAGCACCCTTTCCATCCGTAGTTATCTGGGCTCTTAGTTACTCTAGATCACTTTTTAAAATTGCTTTACGTGTGTTTGACAAATTTTTTTTAAAAAGGCATTTCGCTTTGACTTTGTAATGACTCATGTAGGAGTGTATACAAAGTGTTCGAAATATTTTTGTTTTGAAAAAATTTGAACTTTGAAAAAAGTGTGTGGTGTGAAAAGCATTTGATAGGCGAGCAACTAAAGACTTATTTACCCACTCAGAATTGGTCGTTTTGTTGTACTTCTACATTCCTTTAGAATAGCGCTAGCCATACCATTAGTTAGTAGGTAGCTCCATTATGTAAGCGGGACATTCGAAGGGACATCGGATGGTCATAGAAGGCAACTTGTAGGAAGTATCCTAGCACATTCGAAGGGACTATCATCATTTTTCGTAGGCGACAATCGAGGGTCAAGATCATTGAAGCAACTCGATTTTCAAAAATCTTTTAATTCTCGAAAACTAGTGAAATCGCCACCTAATTTTATTTGTTCCAAAAAGAGCGGAAAATATAGATAAAACCCAAAACAAGCGGATAAAGCGGTCTCGTGACCAAAAGTGGGATCGGAGTCGGTTATGTAAGGGAAGGTATTAGCACCCCTTACATCCATCGTACTCGATGGGACCCATTTAATTCTACGCTTTTGTGTGTGTGTTTACTAGGTTATGGATGCTAAAAGAAAAAGAAATTGTTTCTTATTATTTTGAGTTTGGCACGGTTTCGGAACCGTGTGCCTACATATTCCCTTGTGCAATGGGAAAGTCAAAACTCTGTAGTTCCTCTTAAAAAGGTTTTAAGTTTGTTGTATTGATTTTATAAGAAAAATCGTGCATTTAGACATCTCAAATACTTTGAACTAGGACTTGTTTTGTTTGTTTGAAAAGCTTAAGTCCTCGTTCGTGTTTGAAACGACTTACACCCTCTTTATCCGAAAAGAGTTTTTTACAATCGCATATGAGCGATAAAAGAATTTGAGTGAGTTGAATTGTTTTTTATGCGGATGAAAAAGTACCGAACAACGAGGCTAGCGTCTCACGATTCAAATACTAGAAACCCGAGGAACGAAAGTTCGCCCAAGTCGTCTATCACCCAAAAAGTTTTCTTATGAAAAAGTAAAGTGGAACGAGTTCACGTTATTTAGGAGTCTTTAAGCCACAGGTCTAGCGTCCAACGACTTAAAGACTAAAGTTTGTATGGGGGACAAGTTTTTTAGCAACTAGGCTATCGTCTAACGACTAAAAAAACTTGTACTTTATTATGAAAAAGATTTCGAAAATGCACTCGACGTTGGATCGAGGTTTGAAACTTATTATGAAAGTGTTTTTGCAATGCGAGTTATGGTTAGTTGAATATGTGGTCCTAAGGTGCGATAATGGAGAAGAACACACAATAGTATACAAGCATTAAATAAAACAAGTAAATAAATTAAAAGCCCATACAAGGTGGCTTGCGCAAATAAATGATTTACATTGTGTAGGTGCATGCGCGAAATAAATTTAATCGATTAATTAAACAAAACTTAATCAAGTAATTAGTTTAATAAAATTAATTAGGTAAACTAATTAATTTTAAATAACCTAATTAGATAATTAAATAATGTTTAACCAATCAATCAAAGTTTCATTGTAAGCCCAAGAGTAAGCGTGGTGTGTGCAAAAAGGTGTGGCCGTTGGGACGCTTCAAAGCTTTGTCCACTCAGGATAATAAAAGATGGCTCGCATGAGTATTAGTTGGAAAATGTTTTCGGTTTGTGCTTTGCGAATAATAAATAGATAATAAAGCAATAAATACAAATATTTACTAGCTATTACAACCGGTGGGGAGTGGGGGGTACAAATTTACAAATGGGGAATAAATCGAAAAGAAAATGCTAAAAATTTCCTAATAATAAAAGAAAGAAAATCTAACTACACTATTATTATTATTTTTGGTATTTTGGGGGTATATTAAATATTTTAAGTGTAATAAGAATAACAATATATATAAAAAAAATATTTGTTATTAGTAATAATGGTGGTAAATAATAATGATGAAAGTACCTAAATAAAATTACAAGGTAAGCTAATAATAGAGCATTTGCTAAATAGTAAAAATGAACATAATAATAATAATGATAATAAATATAATTACTTGATAGTAAACAATAAAAATAATAAGTGTTGATAATAATATAGTATTAATAATAATAATATAAAGGTAATGATAAAAATGATAATACTAATAATAATAACAGTATAATAATAACAGTATTAGTAATAATAATAGTATAATAATAATAATATAGTTAATAATATTATATAAAAGTAATAATAATAATATACTAAGTATATAATATATATAATAGTCTAAAAACAAATGAATAAATAATTATATGATAATAACTAATCCTATTTAATTTACTAATTAAGAAAAAGCAAAAACAAAAAGAAAATGGGGAAACCGTTTCTCTTCCTCGTTCAAGTTTCTCATCCTGGGTTTTCTCTCTCGCCTCTCTCTCGCCACGATGCCGGGTTCTCTCCTCTCTCTCGCCGGAACGGCCCAACGCCTCCGCTCAACCCTCTCTCGCCGCGATTCCTCACCGCGATCGTCCCTCTCCCTCTCTCTCACTGCGATCGCGATTCTCTCTCTCAACGCCGTGTTCTCACCATCGCGACCCTCTCATCTCTCTCGATCGCTGTTGCATGTTGATTCTGGCTGTTCGATTTCTGATTGTGTTTTAATGTTGTTTTACAGATGTTTACCGATTTGGCTTTGAAGGTTCGGAACTCTTGGTCGACGATGATGGTACGGCTGAGACGCCGCTTCTGAGTCCAACCCGGTGAGATTATTCTGATACTTCTCCTCTCTTCTTTCTCAATTCTGAAGGGTTTGTGGGTCTAGGAAAATGATGAGCATGTTAGGGTGTTTTATGATTGTTTGCTCTGTTTGGTTCTGTGTTTTGGAACGATTGGTTATGATGCTGATGATCTGTTGGTTTGTTTTCTGGTTTTGAATATGTTGGTCCATCTTTTTTGTTAAGGACACATGCTGGTTTTGTAACAACAGATGCTCATTTGATTTTTTGGTTTTTGGTCTTTTTTGAACTGGTGTATGAACTCCTCCTCTCTTGAACAGATACTACTGGTATATTAAGAACAGATACCCACTCCTCTCCCTTTTGGTCAATTTTCTCCCTCTTTTAAGAACAGATGATACTGATATCTTTTCTTGTCCTCTTACTGATATTGGTTTCTGTCCTCTTGCTGGCTTGCTTGTTCTACTATCTTTGCTTTTGAATTGGACCTTGCTTTTATGATGCTTTACTGCTGGTGTATTGCCTTGTTCTACTATCTTTTGCCATAACCCTGCTTCTTGTCTGCTCCTGCTCTGTTCTTATTTTGTCCCTGCTGCTTTTTTGATGCTGATAACCAGGACATTTGTTTTACTTGCTGCCTGTTGACTCATACCTAGGCTGAACTGGTTTTCTTTTGAATGCTTGACAAACTGTTGGGCTGTATGGGCTGGATTTATTTGGAAATGTGATGGTTCTGATTTCCCTTTCACACCTCCTTTTGTGAACCAACAACAAAGGTTGTTGTGATTTGCAAAAGGAAGTCGTGGCCGATGAAGGGACTTTAAAGTTCCGAGGCTTAGTTGCTTGTATATAATCAAAAAACCCTTAATTCTGATTCCTGACACAGACCCTAATGATGAGTCCGAAACATACGCTTTTTTCCTCGATTTTCTTTGATATTCAACTGTAACTACTAATAATTCCTTTTTCTTGTATTTTTTCATGTAACCTTATGGTGAAGACGGGGACAAAAGGAAGGCAGCCCGGACGTGGAGCAAAATTCGGAGGGAATAACAAATAGCTCAGACAAAATTTAGAACTTGTAGGATTGGAATCTCTTGTATTTTGTAACAACATTCTAATATTCAGTTTATATTGTATTTTGTAACAAAATTCAGAACTTGGAAATAGAATGTTTGTATCCACTTTAGAAAGTGTGTAGCGTCTCTTTGTAAACTATTAAGTCTTGAAGGATAACTTGGACAACTTTGTCAATTGAATGAATAATACTTTCCTTATTCCTTGCCATGGTGCTTGTAATAACAAATTCCTCTTTGAAACGAAATTTCGTAGAACAAACGAAATTATTCCATCTTCACTCTTGTATGAAGCGAATTACACTTCAAAATTCTAAGCGGAACTAGGATGAAGTTGCTCTTGAATATTTGGAAATAGTATGGAACTTGTAAATTAAATAAGCGAAACCGATCGTGAATTTTTGCACAAAGTCCTTTACTTTACTTGTGAGTCCATAATAACGACAAAGCACCCTCAATAACTCTTGTATAACAATACTCCCACAATTCTCAAAATGAATAATGCCAACCCAAAACTCACCTTATCGTGAAAACTCAATAAAAACTTTCAAATGACAATTCTTATAGCAACTTGATTAATGAATAAGCGTACACTGAGATAAGCGTCATCTTGATTATACTCCAAGAATTTGAAATATTTGCAATTGTGGCTCTTCTGGTGAAACCATTAATATGTCTCGAGTCATAGGAATCCTTGATAAGCGATAATGCGAGCGAGAGAAGGCGGGAACCATCTTAGACTAATCGTCAACCAAACCAAATTTTGCGACAGGGAAATACAAAGTTGAGAAAACCTCGGTTCAACCACGGTGCACGAATATTTGATGAAACATAGGCTTAAATTAAGCGGGTAAATTTTGGGGTGCGACAGTTGCCCCTATTCAATCATCTTAAACCTGATAAGTGAGAAAAAGCGGCGACTTCGAGCGTTCAAGGTGGAAGAGGATTGAATATCGAAGAACAAAATTTGCCCTACGCGGAAACCAATGCCACAAAAAAACATATAATATACCTTGACTACGAGTTAAGGAAAGGCGGCTTGAAGAAAACTTGCTAAGCATTAACGGAATGCTTTAACACAACACTAGGAGATTTTAACAACACGGGATAACAGTGTCAAGAAATGATTTTGGCGACAATTTTAACGAAAATGCTAAGAGAAGAAAGCGAACTTCTCAAGCGACAAGAAAACAATATATTGAAAAATTGACATGATTGAGAACTTAACAAAGTTCTACGAACTAAGAATACACAAACCTTACAAAAATTGAAAAATTGACATGGTGAGAACTTAACAAAGAGTTCCACGATTGACAAGATTGAGAACTTAACAAAGTTCTACGAACTAAGGAATACACAGGACCTTAAACAAAATTGAAAAATTGACATGGTGAGAACTTAACAAAGAGTTCCACGATTGACAAGATTGAGAACTTAACAAAGTTCTCGAACTAAGGAATACACAGGACCTTAAACAAAATTGAAAGATGACACGATTGAGAACTTAACAAAGAGTTCTCTGATTGACAAGATTGAGAACTTAACAAAGAGTTCTCTGAACTAAGGAATACCTGGAGACCTTAAACAAAATTGAAAAATGACACGATTGAGAACTTAACAAAGAGTTCTACGATTGACAAGATTGAGAACTTAACAAAGAGTTCTCTGAACTAAGGAATACCTAGAGACCTTAAACAAAATTGAAAAATGACACGATTGAGAACTTAACAAAGAGTTCTCTGATGGACATGATTGAGAACTTAACAAAGAGTTCTCTGAATATATGGCTAGAACAATATCGAATTGTTGGTGCCGAAAGTCACGAGGAGCCATGGCATCTTTGAATGTCTTTGACCGTGTAACTTCAGTTACAAGCGAGCAGTTCGATGGCGCGCAAGAATACAATTCTCGGGGATAAACAAAACAATATCTAGCACACGTGATATAGATGTTTATGAAGTCGGTAAATCTTGTTTCAGACTTTTGCGATGAGAGATCTTCTTGAACATGTGCGGACATGTTGAACAACTTTTGAGTTGACAAGATCTTCAATTTGTATGCGAGATAACTTTACCGTTGATAGAAGAATTAGATTCAGCGCTGTGGTGAAAAACTTCTAGGGTAATGAGCTTGCTTGACATTGTATGGACAATGCGTTGCGACAAGTGGATATGTAGATCAACGTCGAGTTGGAGAAATATCTTGAGATTTGAATAAACATCCGCGGGTGGATATTTATTTGTTGAGTAGTTGATGACTTACTGGGGAAATAAACACACCAGAAGTTTGATGTAATTTTCTGATAACAGCTCAAAGAACGAAATGTGGAATTCACTGCCGGTAGAAATTGTTGGGAAGGTTCTTGTCTGGAAGAAATCTCGAAAATACCAAGAATGATATTGTAGTAATCCTTTCTGAAGGAGATTCACTTGGGGAAAGAAACAAGCTTCGCAGGGGAAACTTCGTAAGAAAACCAAAGTGGAAAATTCACTAGGGATTCTCGGTTGAATAATTTTGCTGACATTAGAGTCTAACTGAAAGAGATAATTGTTTCACTGGGGAAGAAATCTCGACTGGAGGCCATCAGTTGTGAAGATCCATACAAGTATATAACTTGTATTTGTAGAAAAGAGGATAATTTGTCGTCTGAGAACTAATCCTTCAATTTGATCCTTACGAGGATAATTGCAGTTTCAGTTGAAAAACCTGCAAAATAAATAGCCGAAGCTAATGCATGAGTATGATATGCATGATATGATTTTTTTTCTAACGCAAATAATGCATGATTTCCTGATACTGTTGAGAGAAGGAAGACATCCTTTGGGAATCAATTGAACGATCTTGTTGTCATAAAAGTTCACTAGGGATGATCAATCGATCCTCTGGGGAAGAGACTTCATTGGAGAATTGACACTATTGTCGATTGTCTTTCACCCGAGCATTGGCACTGGGGAGAAAAGCTAGATTGTCATCTGAGAAAAGTCTTCTACTTGTAATGGTGGCGACTCTGCTGGGGAAACCTAATCACTCTGGAATAGATTCAATTTGAGAATCGTCATCGTTGTAGACCAATTATGGTCGAGCCCTCAAACTTGTGATCGGAAGAACTAAATTTGTCATTCAATATAGTCTTCAAATTATGATTCTGCTGAGAAAAAATCACTAGCCGATCTTGAAATAACCCGAGTCTTGGCTGAGGCTTATGAATTAATGTGCTATGTAGTATATGATATGAATGCATGAATGAATGCATGAATATACTGGTTAATGCACTGGATATCAAACTGAATCCTCGACATAGCTGGCTCGGAGGATAAAAGGACATGGCACAACAAGATGATTGACCAGGCTCCAAAGGTTGAATTGCCGCTGGAAGGGCTGCAATGCTAATTCTTGTAGAAAGAAGAATAGAAAATTTCTGAGTTGACCAGATAATGATGATTAAAGGCGTGCCCCATGCGTGGGAATGCAGCTGCATTAGATTTTGCACTTCAGAATCTCAATATGCCCCGGTCTGGTAGACCTTGAAAAAAAATCTTTCCTACAAAGGAGTGCCCCGGCATCCTATTTTGATACTTTCGATTATCGGCATTTCAAAGGCTGGATATTACGATATGGGAATATCATGCCTCGATAGTAGCTTGGAGGTGTTTAGCATCTCAAAATAACCTCCTTAGATTTATTGAACTTCAAAGTAGCGGACTTTGCGCGGATGGACGACATGCCCGGGATGAATATTGGAGAGACTCGAGTCTCAAAGTAGTTGCTTGGATGAATCTTTTGACAAGCTTGCTTTAGAATGAGTCTTGGAAAGACTTCTACGTCATAAGTTGTTTCCTCAGATTATTGCATCGAATAAGGAGCTATCGAGCATTGGGAAGACACCCGGGGCGAGCTTTAGAGACTCCTCGTCTCGAAGTAATTACTGGTGATTCTTGAACAAACACGTGCTCCAATTAAAGAGCTTCACCGTTCTGAGTAAGCTGCTTGAATCAACAAGTGAGCCACTAACTTGGTGGAATGAGAGCCTTTGAAGGCTTCCAGCGTTGAAGTAATTATCTCAGATTGATTGGGCCGATTGGTTCGAAAGCGATTGAGCGAAATGCCCCTTGTAAATAGCCTTAGAGACTCCCATGTCTCGGTGATTCTTCAAGTTGGTTGAAACATGGAGCAGCGGTTGTCCAGGCTAAGCGCTCTTTTGGGAAAGACTAAATCAGCTGATGATTGCTCTTTAAAATTTGCCGGATTGGCGGTCGAGGGCTGAATTCGATTGATTGCCCCAATTAACAGAATCTTGAGAAGACAACTTGTGATATGCTCAAAGGTCCTTAGGCGTCTTGCCCTTGATACAAATAGCGCTAACTCGGCGGGATAATCAAGTTTCTCTTCTTTGGACAAAGTTAAACTCTTCGATGTTCATTATGAGAACCTCTTCAATGTCAAACAAATGTTTTACATGTAGAAGAATGTCTGTTGTGACAATTATAATGCAACATTTATCGTCTTGAAGTTTTGTATGAAAAACATTATGATTTTTGTGGTGAAACACTTTTGGAGTGCAACACGAAAATTTTCTTTTTGAAAGATAAGGCAGGCATATGATACCAACACGGTGCTTAGCACACCTTTGTAGGAGTCGGTGCGATCTCTTCGTTATATGCTTTTGAATTAACCCCTTCAATTAGGACTTTTGAGGGTTGTAGCGTGGCACAGTTCACGGGATTTTTAGAAAAAAGGATTTTTAGGCTCAAAATATTTGGTGCCGCCATTCTCCATGACATTCTTGGTCCTAGGTTCAACTATCACGTCGAGCACTCATCTCTCGAGGCGTTATAATGGTTGAGGAACCAATATAGGGTTTCTTGGACACCACAGACACCCACCTTGTCTTTTGTACTTGACCACACAACTTGTTCTTTGTTGAGAATCCTTTGCATTTCGGGATCTTACGACTTTTGCCTAGCGACTTATTACTAAGTTCGACTTAGCGGGCTTTTGTCTTTTCTATTCATATTTTTTTGCAAGTCGTGGATCCATACAACCTTTGATTTGTTAAAAGTGATGGTGCTGTCGAGTCCTTAGGTAGATGAGGGGCTGTTATGGTGTCGTCATCTGACCTTTACGATGTCGAGACACAACATGGTATCATTCTCCTTTGATGCACACTATTGATAGATGGAGGTCGACTCGTGGTTTTGACCTTTCTCAACCTTTTGAAGGATAGCCAATGTTGTATCCTTAAATGCTTACTCTCTTGATGAGTTTGGAAGCTCGATCGGATTAGAACACTAGCCGCGGGGTAAAAAAAGCGATGAGGTTTTTGAGCAGAAAAGAAACTCCTACTTCAAGGCTCAAAGGGTTAACGAGGTCTATCTCCCTTAACTCCGGTGTTTGGGAATTTGAAACAAGGCACATACATCATAAGCGAGGTTACTCAGAACATACATTCGAGAGATCTAGCGTTTTTCAATCATCGTCATCCTCCCTCCAATCTTTGCCTAGGCGAAAGTTGGTAACGTTAGTATCAAAATGCTGCAAAATCAATTTAAAGAGTGATAACGAATGGATTGATTGACAACAAATGGATTACTTCAAGACAAACATACTCGTTGCATTAAGATGAAAACAAACAAGTTTCTACATGCAAACAAAGTTTAAACAATTAAACAAGATACACATGAAAATGCGATAAAGAAATAAAATCATCATTGTTGAGGAGACTTGAGCTTTGTCTTGACTTGTTGATTTAGATGAAATTAGTAGGCAGCGTTCACTTGAGTCAGGGTTTCCATTCACAAACAAATTTCCTCCTTGAAGAGTCAAGTACCTCAGTCGATCAAGCTGTTGAACTTTGGCTTTGTAGGAGTTGCAATCCTCATTGAGTGGCCTCTTGTTCCATCATGGTATCCACATCGCGTTATGATCATAACCAAGTGGGAATAACTTTGGTGGGTTAAAACTTAGGAACCACCAATGAACTTTGAACGGATATGGCGAGAGTTGTTGTAGGTCACGGAATTGGATCGAGGAGAATTCCTTCTTTCCAAATTATTAGAGCCTTTTTGATTTTGAGAGTTCCGACTACGAGTTGAGGAAGATCGGACAAAAGTTGTTGATGCAAAGACTTGAAAGATGGTAATGGAGGATAATGAGTTGGTGTTGCAACCGACTTCCCTTTGCTAGAATTTGAGATATCTTTGCTGAAGGTTACCACCTTCTCAGGAGTGAACATCTGGTCTACTTCATCACTATTCTTCAAAGTCTCAACTCCCTCTTGGTAAGCAATTGTCCCAATGAGTTTTGGAAGCTCCTCAAAATTGCTATGATCAGACTTTGCAAGCAAAATGTCCAAGCTCGATCCATTCTATTTGAAAAATAGAATCTTATCATCAATTAGCTCTTGAGCGTGCATTTGAAGGCGAACAATTCTCGGTTTAGTGTCCTCTGATCGACATGAAAAGCACATTTAACTTTCTCATCAAACCAAGCTTTGGCAACCCCTGGTACTGGCTTCAATTCCCTTGGTATCACAACACCACTCTGAATCAAGTAAGGCAATAGTTGAGAATACGACATCGGGATTGGCTGAATATCCTGTTGAGCATATCGGCGATAATGCGGATTAATCTGATTTGGATCCTTCTTCTTGATCGGGAGCAAGCAATTGTTGTTGTCGAGGATTTTTGAAGGTGAAGGTCGAGGCGATACTCGATGGGAGAATTTTGAGCTGGAGAGTTCGCCACGTGTGGATGTCCTTGACTCATGGAGACATCAAATGATAGGCGACAACCAAACTTGCGGAGATTGGTGTAGTGTTGCATTCTCTTTTCAATACAACTTGCAAGAGATCCAAGACCGGACTCATCGACTCTTCAAGTGCTTAACCACATTCTCAAAGTTCTTGACCACGAAGCTCGTCTATAGCCCTCGAGACATCCTTGGAGTTACGAGCAGCGTTGAGTAGGCAGTTTGATATTTACGGACGGAAGAAATGAAATGAGCTTTTCGATGAAGATGGAATGCATGCATTAAAGAATGTAATGGTAGCATGTAAGAATGCGATGTAATATAGTAGTAGCATGTAAGAATGCGATGTAATGGTAATGCATATAAGAATGTCATATGATGGTGATGCATGTAAGAATGCAATGATGGTGATGCATGTAAGAATGCGATGATGGTGATGCATGTAAGAATGCGATGTGATGCGATACATATTAATGTTATAAAATCACATGTAAAGTCAAATAACACAAGGGTTTAAAGGGCGGTCGGTCATGGTTTCGACGTCTACCCACATTCCCAAACAAGGTTGGTTCTAATGTTTTATGCTAAATGCCTCTTGGAGTCTCGGATCCCTTTTAGAAATATTATCACCCGATCGGACTATGTGGGGATAATACTTCAAAATATACTCAAGCGGCTCTTAAAGGATACTCAAAATCCTTTGGCGGTCGGTTTGTTTTGGACATCCTAATACTTAGAGTTATAGGCCCTTTGTCCAAATTATCACCCTATCGTGCGATGCAATGATTCCCTTAAAAGACCAACTCTAAGTTGTGGTCTTCCGTCGATCAAGAACACGGATGTCCAATGGACCTAAGCTACTCAACCACTCTAAACTTATGTTTCCTAGAAGCACAGGTATTAGGCATCTATGAACCATAACCAAACAATGCCCCAATATCAAAATATATCACGGGATAGTATAAAGAAATAATAGTAAACATCAAAGCAATAAATAAACACACAACGAAGAATTAAATTAGGGTTAACTCGCTTTAAAAAACTTCCCGATGAAACGCCAGCTGAACAACTCGATTTTCAAAAATCTTTTAATTCTCGAAAACTAGTGAAATCGCCACCTAATTTTATTTGTTCCAAAAAGCGGAAAATATAGATAAAACCCAAAACAAGCGGATAAAGGCGGTCTACGTGACCAAAAAGTGGGATCGGGAGTCGGTTATGTAAGGGGAAGGTATTAGCACCCCTTACATCCATCGTACTCGATGGGACCCATTTAATTCTACGCTTTTGTGTGTGTGTTTACTAGGTTATGGATGCTAAAAGAAAAAGAAATTGTTTCTTATTATTTTGAGTTTGGCACGGTTTCGGAACCGTGTGCCTACATATTCCCTTGTGCAATGGGAAAGTCAAAACTCTGTAGTTCCTCTTAAAAAGGTTTTAAGTTTGTTGTATTGATTTTATAAGAAAAATCGTGCATTTAGACATCTCAAATACTTTGAACTAGGACTTGTTTTGTTTGTTTGAAAAGCTTAAGTCCTCGTTCGTGTTTGAAACGACTTACACCTCTTTATCGAAAGAGTTTTTACAATCGCATATGAGCGATAAAAGAATTTAGTGAGTTGAATTGTTTTTATGCGGATGAAAAAGTACCGAACAACGAGGCTAGCGTCTCACGATTCAAATACTAGAAACCCGAGCGAAGTTCGCCCAGTCGTCTATCACCCAAAAGTTTTCTTATGAAAAGTAAAGTGGAGCGAGTTCACGTTATTTAGGAGTCTTTAAGCCACGGTCTAGCGTCCAGCGACTTAAAGACTAAAGTTTGTATGGGGACAAGTTTTTTGCAACTAGGCTATCGTCTAACGACTAAAAACTTGTACTATATGAAAAGATTTGAAAATGCACTCGACGTTGGATCGAGGTTTGAAACTTATTATGAAAGTGTTTTGCAATGCGAGTTATGGTTAGTTGAATATGTGGTCCTAAGGTGCGATAATGGAAAGAACACACAATAGTATACAAGCATTAAATAAAACAAGTAAATAAATTAAAAGCCCATACAAGGTGGCTTGCAAATAAATGATTTACATTGTGTAGGTGCATCTTGAAATAAATTTAATCGATTAATTAAACAAAACTTAATCAAGTAATTAGTTTAATAAAATTAATTAGGTAAACTAATTAATTTTAAATAACCTAATTAGATAATTAAATAATGTTTAACCAATCAATCAAAGTTTCATTGTAAGCCCAAATAGCGTGGTGTGTGCAAAAGGTGTGGCCGTTGGGGCCTTCAAAGCTTTGTCCACTCAGGATAATAAAAGATGGCTCGCATGAGTATTAGTTGGAAAATGTTTTCGGTTTGTGCTTTGCGAATAATAAATAGATAATAAAGCAATAAATACAAATATTTACTAGCTATTACAACCGGTGGGGAGTGGGGGTACAAATTTACAAATGGGGAATAAATCGAAAAAAAAATGCTAAAAATTTCCTAATAATAAAAGAAAGAAAATCTAACTACACTATTATTATTATTTTTGGTATTTTGGGGGTATATTAAATATTTTAAGTGTAATAAGAATAACAATATATATAAAAAAAATATTTGTTATTAGTAATAATGGTGGTAAATAATAATGATGAAAGTACCTAAATAAAATTACAAGGTAAGCTAATAATAGAGCATTTGCTAAATAGTAAAAATGAACATAATAATAATAATGATAATAAATATAATTACTTGATAGTAAACAATAAAAATAATAAGTGTTGATAAATAATATAGTATTAATAATAATAATATAAAGGTAATGATAAAAATGATAATACTAATAATAATAACAGTATAATAATAACAGTATTAGTAATAATAATAGTATAATAATAATAATTTAGTTAATAATATTATATAAAAGTAATAATAATAATATACTAAGTATATAATATATATAATAGTCTAAAAACAAATGAATAAATAATTATATGATAATAACTAATCCTATTTAATTTACTAATTAAGAAAAAGAAAAAACAAAAAGAAAATGGGGAAACCGTTTCTCTTCCTCGTTCAAGTTTCTCATCCTGGGTTTTCTCTCTCGCCTCTCTCTCGCCACGATGCCGGGTTCTCTCCTCTCTCTCGCCGGAACGGCCCAACGCCTCCGCTCAACCCTCTCTCGCCGCGATTCCTCACCGCGATCGTCCCTCTCCCTCTCTCTCACTGCGATCGCGATTCTCTCTCTCAACGCCGTGTTCTCACCATCGCGACCCTCTCATCTCTCTCGATCGCTGTTGCATGTTGATTCTGGCTGTTCGATTTCTGATTGTGTTTTAATGTTGTTTTACAGATGTTTACCGATTTGGCTTTGAAGGTTCGGAACTCTTGGTCGACGATGATGGTACGGCTGAGACGCCGCTTCTGAGTCCAACCCGGTGAGATTATTCTGATACTTCTCCTCTCTTCTTTCTCAATTCTGAAGGGTTTGTGGGTCTAGGAAAATGATGAGCATGTTAGGGTGTTTTATGATTGTTTGCTCTGTTTGGTTCTGTGTTTTGGAACGATTGGTTATGATGCTGATGATCTGTTGGTTTGTTTTCTGGTTTTGAATATGTTGGTCCATCTTTTTTGTTAAGGACACATGCTGGTTTTGTAACAACAGATGCTCATTTGATTTTTTGGTTTTTGGTCTTTTTTGAACTGGTGTATGAACTCCTCCTCTCTTGAACAGATACTACTGGTATATTAAGAACAGATACCCACTCCTCTCCCTTTTGGTCAATTTTCTCCCTCTTTTAAGAACAGATGATACTGATATCTTTTCTTGTCCTCTTACTGATATTGGTTTCTGTCCTCTTGCTGGCTTGCTTGTTCTACTATCTTTGCTTTTGAATTGGACCTTGCTTTTATGATGCTTTACTGCTGGTGTATTGCCTTGTTCTACTATCTTTTGCCATAACCCTGCTTCTTGTCTGCTCCTGCTCTGTTCTTATTTTGTCCCTGCTGCTTTTTTGATGCTGATAACCAGGACATTTGTTTTACTTGCTGCCTGTTGACTCATACCTAGGCTGAACTGGTTTTCTTTTGAATGCTTGACAAACTGTTGGGCTGTATGGGCTGGATTTATTTGGAAAAGTGATGGTTCTGATTTCCCTTTCACACCTCCTTTTGTGAACCAACAACAAAGGTTGTTGTGATTTGCAAAAGGAAGTCGTGGCCGATGAAGGGACTTTAAAGTTCCGAGGCTTAGTTGCTTGTATATAATCAAAAACCCTTAATTCTGATTCCTGACACAGACCCTAATGATGAGTCCGAAACATACGCTTTTTTCCTCGATTTTCTTTGATATTCAACTGTAACTACTAATAATTCCTTTTTCTTGTATTTTTTCATGTAACCTTATGGTGAAGACGGGGACAAAAGGAAGGCAGCCCGGACGTGGAGCAAAATTCGGAGGGAATAACAAATAGCTCAGACAAAATTTAGAACTTGTAGGATTGGAATCTCTTGTATTTTGTAACAACATTCTAATATTCAGTTTATATTGTATTTTGTAACAAAATTCAGAACTTGGAAATAGAATGTTTGTATCCACTTTAGAGAAAGTGTGTAAACGTCTCTTTGTAAACTATTAAGTCTTGAAGGATAACTTGGACAACTTTGTCAATTGAATGAATAATACTTTCCTTATTCCTTGCCATGGTGCTTGTAATAACAAATTCCTCTTTGAAACGAAATTTCGTAGAACAAACGAAATTATTCCATCTTCACTCTTGTATGAAACGAATTACACTTCAAAATTCTAAGCGGAACTAGGATGAAGTTGCTCTTGAATATTTGGAAATAGTATGGAACTTGTAAATTGCGTAAACGAAACCGATGCCGTGAATTTTTGCACAAAAGTCCTTTACTTTACTTGTGAGTCCATAATAACAGCGACAAAGCACCCTCAATAACTCTTGTATAACAATACTCCCACAATTCTCAAAATGAATAGCCCAACCAAAAGCCCAAAACTCACCTTATCGTGAAAACTCAATAAAAACTTTCAAATGACAATTCTTATAGCAACTTGATTAATGAATAAGCGTACACTGAGATAAGCGTCATCTTGATTATACTCCAAGAATTTGAAATATTTGCAATTGTGGCTCTTCTGGTGAAACCATTAATATGTCTCGAGTCATAGGAATCCTTGATAACTGAGTAAACGGCGATGCGAGAGAAGACGGGAACCATCTTAGACTAATCGTCAACACAAACCAAATTTTGCAGCTTAGGGGAAATACAAAAGTTGAGAAAACCTCGGTTCAACCACGGTGCACGAATATTTGATGAAACATAGGCTTAAATTAAGCGGGTAAATTTTGGGGTGCGACAGTTGCCCCTATTCAATCATCTTAAACCTGATAAGTGAGAAAAAGCGACAGCTTTCGAACGTTCAAGGTGGAAGAGGATTGAATATCGAAAACAAAAATTTGCCCTCGCGGAAACCAATGCCACAAAAAACATATAATATACCTTGACTACGAGTTAAGGAAAGGCGCTTGAAGAAAACTTGCTAAGCATTAGGAATGCTTTAACACAATGACTAGGAGATTTTAACAACCTTTGGATAACAGTGTCACGAAATGATTTTGACGACAATTTTAACGAAAATGCTAAGAGAAAGCGAACTTCTCAAGCGACAAGAAAACAATATATTGAAAAATTGACATGATTGAGAACTTAACAAAGAGTTCTACGAACTAAGGAATACACAAACCTTACACAAAATTGAAAAATTGACATGGTGAGAACTTAACAAAGAGTTCCACGATTGACAAGATTGAGAACTTAACAAAGAGTTCTACGAACTAAGGAATACACAGACCTTAAACAAAATTGAAAAATTGACATGGTGAGAACTTAACAAAGAGTTCCACGATTGACAAGATTGAGAACTTAACAAAGAGTTCTACGAACTAAGGAATACACAGGACCTTAAACAAAATTGAAAGATGACACGATTGAGAACTTAACAAAGAGTTCTCGATTGACAAGATTGAGAACTTAACAAAGAGTTCTACGAACTAAGGAATACACAGGAGACCTTAAACAAAATTGAAAAATGACACGATTGAGAACTTAACAAAGAGTTCTACGATTGACAAGATTGAGAACTTAACAAAGAGTTCTACGAACTAAGGAATACACAGACCTTAAACAAAATTGAAAAATGACACGATTGAGAACTTAACAAAGAGTTCTCGATGGACATGATTGAGAACTTAACAAAGAGTTCTACGAATATATAGCTAGAACAATATCGAATTGTTGGTGCGAAGTGCGAGGAGCCATGGCATCTTGAATGTCTTTGACCGTGTAACTTCGAGTTACAAGCGAGCAGTTCGATGGCGCACCCAAGAATACAATTCTCGGGGATAAACAAAACAATATCTAGCACGGCGTGATATAGATGTTTATGAAGTCGGTAAATCTTGTTTGACTTTTACTGCGATGAGAGATCTTCTTGAACATGTACGGACATGTTGAACAACTTTGAGTTGACAAGATCTTCAATTTGTATCAGATAACTTTACCGTTGATAGAAGAATTAGATTCGGCGCTGTGGTGAAAAACTTCTAGGGTAATGAGCTTGATTTCGACATTGTATGGACAATGCGTTGCGACAAGTGGATATGTAGATCAGCGTCGAGTTGGAGAAATATCTTGAGATTTGAATAAACATCCGCGGGTGGATATTTATTTGTTGAGTAGTTGATGACTTCTTGGGAAATAAACACACGGAAGTTTGATGTAATTTTCGATATGACTCAAAGAGCGAAATGTGGAATTATTTGCGGTAGAAATTGTTGGGAAGGTTCTTATGCGAAAGAAATCTCGAAAATACCAAGAATGATATTGTAGTAATCCTTTCTGAAGGAGATTCACTTGGGGAGAGAAACAAGCTTCGCAGGGGAAACTTCGTAAGAAAACCAAAGTGGAAAATTCACTGGGGATTCTCGGTTGAATAATTTTGCTGACATTAGAGTCCAACTGAAAGAGATAATTGTTTCGCTGGGGAAGAAATCTCGACTGGAGGCCATCAGTTGTGAAGATCCATACAAGTATATAACTTGTATTTGTAGAAAAGAGGATAATTTGTCGTCTGAGAACTAATCCTTCAATTTGATCCTTACGAGGATAATTGCAGTTTCAGTTGAAAAACCTGCAAAATAAATAGCCGAAGCTAATGCATGAGTATGATATGCATGATATGATTTTTTCTAGCATAAATAATGCATGATTTCGATCTTGTTGAGAGAGGAAGACATCACAGAAATCAATTGAGCGATCTTGTTGTCATAAAGTTCACTAGGGATGATCAATCGATCCTGGGAAGAGACTTCATTGGAGAATTGACACTATTGTCGATTGTCTTTCATTAGCATTTGGGAGAAAAGCTAGATTGTCATCGAGAAAAGTCTTCTACTTGTAATGGTGGCGACTCTGCTGGGGAAACCTAATCACTCTGGAATAGATTCAATTTGAGAATCGTCATCGTTGTAGACCAATTATGGTCGAGCCCTCAAACTTGTGATCGGAAGAACTAAATTTGTCATTCAATATAGTCTTCAAATTATGATTCTTTGAGAAAAATCACTAGCCGATCTTGAAATAACTTGAGTCTTGGTGAGGCTTATGAATTAATGTGCTATGTAGTATATGATATGAATGCATGAATGAATGCATGAATATACTGGTTAATGCACTGGATATCAAACTGAATCCTCGACATAGCTGGCTCGGAGGATAAAAGGACATGGCACAACAAGATGATTGACCAGGCTCCAAAGGTTGAATTGCCGCTGGAAGGGCTGCAATGCTAATTCTTGTAGAAAGAAGAATAGAAAATTTCTGAGTTGACCAGATAATGATGATTAAAGGCGTGCCCCATGCGTGGGAATGCAGCTGCATTAGATTTTGCACTTCAGAATCTCAATATGCCCCGGTCTGGTAGACCTTGAAAAAAAATCTTTCCTACAAAGGTGCCCGGCATCTGTATTTTGCAATACTTTCGATTATCGGCATTTCAAAGGCTGGATATTACGATATGGAATATCATGCCTCGATAGTAGCTTGGTGTTTCGCATCTCAAAATAACCTCCTTAGATTTATTGAACTTCAAAGTGGGACTTTGCGGATGGACGACATGCCCGGGATGAATATTGGAGAGACTCGAGTCTCAAAGTAGTTACTTGATGAATCTTTTGACAAGCTTGCTTTAGAATGAGTCTTGGAAAGACTTCTACGTCATAAGTTGTTTCCTCGGATTATTTGCATCTGAATAAGGAGCTATCGAGCATTGGGAAGACACGCCCGGGGCGAGCTTTAGAGACTCCTCGTCTCGAAGTAATTACTTGGTGGTGATTCTTGAACAAACACGTGCTCAATTAAAGAGCTTCAGTTCTGAAGTAGCGCTTGAATCAACAAGTGAGCCACTAACTTGGTGGAATGAGAGCCTTTGAAGGCTTCCAGCGTTGAAGTAATTATCTCGATTGATTGGGCCGTTGGTTCGAAAGCGATTGAGCGAAATGCCCGTAAATAGCCTTAGAGACTCCCATGTCTCGAGGTGATTGCTGAAGTTGGTGAAACATGGAGCAGCGGTTGTCCAGGCTAAGCTCTTTTGGGAAAGACTAAATCAGCTGTTGATTGCTCTTTAAAATTTGCCGGATTGGCGGTCGAGGAGCTGAATTTTGATTTGATTGCCCCAATTATGAGAATCTTGAGAAGACAACTTGTGATATGCTCGAAGGTCCTTGGCGTCTTGCCCTTGATACAAATAGCGCTAACTCGGCGGGATAATCAAGTTTCTCTTCTTTGGACAAAGTTAAACTCTTCAGATGTTCATTATGAGAACCTCTTCAATGTCAAACAAATGTTTTACATGTAGAAGAATGTCTGTTGTGACAATTATAATGCAACATTTATCGTCTTGAAGTTTTGTATGAAAAACATTATGATTTTTGTGAGTGAAACACTTTTGGAGTGCAACACTGAAAATTTTCTTTTTGAAAGATAAGGCGAGCATATGATACCAACACGGTGCTTAGCACACCTGTGGAGTCGTGTATGATCTCTTCGTTATATGCTTTTGAATTAACCCGCTTCAATTAGGACTTTTGAGGGTTGTAGCGTGGCACAGTTCACGGGATTTTTAGAAAAAGTTTTTAGGCTCAAAATATTTGGTGCCGCCCATTCTCCATGACATTCTTGATCTAGGTTCAACTATCGTCTGAGCACTCATCTCTCGAGGCGTTATAATGGTTGAGGAACCAATATAGGGTTTCTTGGACACCACGACACCCACCTTGTCTTTTGTACTTGACCACACAACTTGTTCTTTGTTGAGAATCCTTTGCATTTAGGATCTTACGACTTTTGCCTAGCGACTTATTACTAAGTTCCGACTTAGCGGGCTTTTGTCTTTTCTATTCATATTTTTTTGCAAGTCGTGGATCCATGCACAACCTTTGATTTGTTAAAAGTGATGGTGGTCAGAGTCCTTAGGTAGATGAGGGTAGCTGTTATGGTGTCGTCATCTGTTGACCTTTCGATGTCGAGACACCCAACATGGTATCATTCTCCTTTGATGCACACTATTGATAGATGGAGGTCGACTCGTGGTTTGACCTTTCTCAACCTTTTGAAGGATAGCCAATGTTGTATCCTTAAATGCTTACTCTCTTGATGAGTTTGGAAGCTCGATCGGATTAACGAACACTACCGCCCGGGGTAAAAAAGCGATGGGTTTTACGAGCGGAAAAGAAACTCCTACTTCAAGGCTCAAAGGGGTTAACTATCTCCCTTAACTCCGGTGTTTGGGAATTTGAAACAAGGCACATACATCATAAGCGGGTTTACTCAAGAACATACATTCGGAGATCTAGCGTTTTTCAATCATCGTCATCCTCCCTCAATCTTTGCCTAGGCGAAAGGTTAGTAACGTTAGTATCAAAATGCTCGCAAATCAATTTAAAGAGTGATAACGAATGGATTGATTGACAACAAATGGATTACTTCAAGACAAACATACTCGTTGCATTAAGATGAAAACAAACAAGTTTCTACATGCAAACAAAGTTTAAACAATTAAACAAGATACACATGAAAATCGATAAAGAAATAAAATCATCATTGTTGAGGAGACTTGAGCTTTGTCTTGACTTGTTGATTTAGATGAAATTAGTAGGCTTGCGTTCACTTGAGTCTGGGTTTCCATTCACAAACAAATTTCCTCCTTGAAGAGTCAAGTACCTCAGTCGATCAACTTTGAACTTTGGCTTTGTAGGAGTTGCAATCCTCATTGGTGGCCTCTTGTTCCATCATGGTATCCACATCGCGTTATGATCATAACCAAGTGGGAATAACTTTGGTGGGTTAAAACTTAGGAACCACCAATGAACTTTGAACGAGATATGGCGAAGTTGTTGTAGGTCAGGAATTGGATCGAAGGAGAATTCCTTCTTTCCAAATTATTAGAGGCCTGTTTGATTTTGAGAGTTCAGACTACGAAGTTGAGGAAGATCAGACAAAGTTGTTGATGCAAAGACTTGAAAGATGGTAATGGAGGATAATGAGTTGGTGTTGCAACTTCCCTTTGCTAGAATTTGAGATATCTTTGCTGAAGGTTACCACCTTCTCAGGAGTGAACATCTGGTCTACTTCATCACTATTCTTCAAAGTCTCAACTCCCTCTTGGTAAGCAATTGTCCCAATGAGTTTTGGAAGCTCCTCAAAATTGCTATGATCAGACTTTGCAAGCAAAATGTCCAAGCTCGATCCATTCTGTTTGAAAAATAGAATCTTATCATCAATTAGCTCTTGAACTGTGCATTTGAAGGCCGAACAATTCTCAGTTTCGTGTCCTCTGTCGACATGAAAGCACATTTAACTTTCTCATCAAACCAAGCTTTGGCAACCCCTGGTACTGGCTTCAATTCCCTTGGTATCACAACACCACTCTGAATCAAGTAAGGCAATAGTTGAGAATACGACATCGGGATTGGCTGAATATCCTGTTGAGCATATCGGCGATAATGCGGATTAATACGCTGATTTGGATCCTTCTTCTTCGATCGGGGAGCAAGCAATTGTTGTTGTCGAGGATTTTTGAAGGTGAAGGTCGAGGACGATACTCAGTAGGAGAATTTTGAACTGGAGAGTTCGCCACATGTGGATGTCCTTGACTCATGGAGACATCAAATGATAGAGCAGCAACCAAACTTGCGGAGATTGGTGTAGTGTTGCATTCTCTTTTCAATACAACTTGCAAGAGATCCAAGACCAGACTCATCTGACTCTTCAAGTGCTTAACTTCTGTTCTCAAAAGTTCTTGACCACGCTGAAGCTCGTCTATAGCCCTCTGAGACATCCTTGGAGTTCTGAACGCGCGTTGAGTAGACAGTTTGATATTTCTGGACAGAAGAAATGAAATGAGCTTTTCTGATGAAGATGGAATGCATGCATTAAAGAATGTAATGGTAACGCATGTAAGAATGCGATGTAATATAGTAGTAACGCATGTAAGAATGCGATGTAATGGTAATGCATATAAGAATGTCATATGATGGTGATGCATGTAAGAATGCAATGATGGTGATGCATGTAAGAATGCGATGATGGTGATGCATGTAAGAATGCGATGTGATGCGATACATATTAATGTTATCGCAAAATCACATGTAAAGTCAAATAACACAAGGGTTTAAAAGGACGGTCGGTCATGGTTTCGACGTCTACCCACAATTCCCAAACAAGGTTGGTTCTAATGTTTTATGCTAAATGCCTCTTGAGTCTCGGATCCCTTTTAGAAATATTATCACCAGCGATCGGACTATGTGGGATAATACTTCAAAAGTATACTCAAGCGGCTCTTAAAGGATACTCAAAATCCTTTGAGGTCGGTTTGTTTGGACATCCTAATACTTAGAGTTATAGGCCCTTTGTCCAAGAATTATCACCCCGCACTATCGTACGATGCAATGATTCCCTTAAAAAGACCAACTCTAAGTTGTGGTCTTCACGTCGATCCAAGGAACACGGATGTCCAATGGACCTAAGCTACTCAACCACTCTAAACTTATGTTTCCTAGAAGCCTGGGTATTAGGCTTATCTATGAACCATAACCAAACAATGCCCCAATATCAAAATATATCACAGGATAGTATAAAGAAATAATAGTAAACATCAAAGCAATAAATAAACACACAAGCGAAGAATTAAATTAGGGTTAACTCGCTTTAAAAAACTTCCCCAGTGAAGTCGCCAACTGAAGCAACTCGATTTTCAAAAATCTTTTAATTCTCGAAAACTAGTGAAATCGCCACCTAATTTTATTTGTTCCAAAAAGAACGGGAAAATATAGATAAAACCCAAAACAAGCGGATAAGGCGGTCTACGTGACCAAAAAGTGGGATCGGGAGTCGGTTATGTAAGGGGAAGGTATTAGCACCCCTTACATCCATCGTACTCGATGGGACCCATTTAATTCTACGCTTTTGTGTGTGTGTTTACTAGGTTATGGATGCTAAAAGAAAAAGAAATTGTTTCTTATTATTTTGAGTTTGGCACGGTTTCGGAACCGTGTGCCTACATATTCCCTTGTGCAATGGGAAAGTCAAAACTACTAGTTCCTCTTAAAAGGTTTTAAGTTTGTTGTATTGATTTTATAAGAAAAATCGTGCATTTAGACATCTCAAATACTTTGAACTAGGACTTGTTTTGTTTGTTTGAAAAGCTTAAGTCCTCGTTCGTGTTTGAAACGACTTACACCCTCTTTATCCGAAAAGAGTTTTTTACAATCGCATATGAGCGATAAAAGAATTTGAGTGAGTTGAATTGTTTTTTATGCGGATGAAAAAGTACCGAACAACGAGGCTAGCGTCTCACGATTCAAATACTAGAAACCGAGAGCGAAGTTCGCCCAAGTCGTCTATCACCCAAAAAGTTTTCTTATGAAAAAGTAAAGTGGAACGAGTTCACGTTATTTAGGAGTCTTTAAGCCACAGGTCTAGCGTCCAACGACTTAAAGACTAAAGTTTGTATGGGGGACAAGTTTTTTAGCAACTAGGCTATCGTCTAACGACTAAAAAACTTGTACTTTATTATGAAAAAGATTTCGAAAATGCACTCGACGTTGGATCGAGGTTTGAAACTTATTATGAAAGTGTTTTTGCAATGCGAGTTATGGTTAGTTGAATATGTGGTCCTAAGGTGCGATAATGGAGAAGAACACACAATAGTATACAAGCATTAAATAAAACAAGTAAATAAATTAAAAGCCCATACAAGGTGGCTTGCGCAAATAAATGATTTACATTGTGTAGGTGCATGCGCGAAATAAATTTAATCGATTAATTAAACAAAACTTAATCAAGTAATTAGTTTAATAAAATTAATTAGGTAAACTAATTAATTTTAAATAACCTAATTAGATAATTAAATAATGTTTAACCAATCAATCAAAGTTTCATTGTAAGCCCAAGAGTAAGCGTGGTGTGTGCAAAAAGGTGTGGCCGTTGGGACGCTTCAAAGCTTTGTCCACTCAGGATAATAAAAGATGGCTCGCATGAGTATTAGTTGGAAAATGTTTTCGGTTTGTGCTTTGCGAATAATAAATAGATAATAAAGCAATAAATACAAATATTTACTAGCTATTACAACCGGTGGGGAGTGGGGGTACAAATTTACAAATGGGGAATAAATCGAAAAGAAAATGCTAAAATTTCTAATAATAAAGAAAGAAAATCTAACTACACTATTATTATTATTTTTGGTATTTTGGGGGTATATTAAATATTTTAAGTGTAATAAGAATAACAATATATATAAAAAAAATATTTGTTATTAGTAATAATGGTGGTAAATAATAATGATGAAAGTACCTAAATAAAATTACAAGGTAAGCTAATAATAGAGCATTTGCTAAATAGTAAAAATGAACATAATAATAATAATGATAATAAATATAATTACTTGATAGTAAACAATAAAAATAATAAGTGTTGATAATAATATAGTATTAATAATAATAATATAAAGGTAATGATAAAAATGATAATACTAATAATAATAACAGTATAATAATAACAGTATTAGTAATAATAATAGTATAATAATAATAATATAGTTAATAATATTATATAAAAGTAATAATAATAATATACTAAGTATATAATATATATAATAGTCTAAAAACAAATGAATAAATAATTATATGATAATAACTAATCCTATTTAATTTACTAATTAAGAAAAAGAAAAAACAAAAAGAAAATGGGGAAACCGTTTCTCTTCCTCGTTCAAGTTTCTCATCCTGGGTTTTCTCTCTCGCCTCTCTCTCGCCACGATGCCGGGTTCTCTCCTCTCTCTGCGAGCAGCGCCTCCGCTCACCCTCTCGCCCGATTCCTCACCGATCGTCCCTCTCCCTCTCTCTGCGATCGCGATTCTCTCTCTCAGCCGTGTTCTCACCATCGCGACCCTCTCATCTCTCGATCATTGTTGCATGTTGATTCTGGTTTCGATTTGATTGTGTTTTAATGTTGTTTCTGAGATGTTTACGATTGGCTTTGAAGGTTCGGAACTCTTGGTCGACGATGATGGTACGGCTGAGACGCCGCTTCTGAGTCCAACCCGGTGAGATTATTCTGATACTTCTCCTCTCTTCTTTCTCAATTCTGAAGGGTTTGTGGGTCTAGGAAAATGATGAGCATGTTAGGGTGTTTTATGATTGTTTGCTCTGTTTGGTTCTGTGTTTTGGAACGATTGGTTATGATGCTGATGATCTGTTGGTTTGTTTTCTGGTTTTGAATATGTTGGTCCATCTTTTTTGTTAAGGACACATGCTGGTTTTGTAACAACAGATGCTCATTTGATTTTTTGGTTTTTGGTCTTTTTTGAACTGGTGTATGAACTCCTCCTCTCTTGAACAGATACTACTGGTATATTAAGAACAGATACCCACTCCTCTCCCTTTTGGTCAATTTTCTCCCTCTTTTAAGAACAGATGATACTGATATCTTTTCTTGTCCTCTTACTGATATTGGTTTCTATCCTCTTGCTGGCTTGCTTGTTCTACTATCTTTGCTTTTGAATTGGACCTTGCTTTTATGATGCTTTCTTCTTTGGTGTATTGCCTTGTTCTACTATCTTTTGCCATAACCACCTTCTTATGCACTGCTTTCTGTTCTTATTTTGTCCTATTTGCTTTTTAATCTTGACCGGGACATTTGTTTTACTTCTTTGTTGACTCATACCTAAATTGGGTTTTCTTTTGAATGCTTGACAAGCTGTTGGGTGTATGTTGGTTATTTGGAAAAGTGATGGTTACGATTTCCCTTTCACACTCCTTTTGAACCAACAACAAAGGTTGTTGTGATTTGCAAAAGTAAACGATGAAGGGACTTTAAAGTTCGAGGCTTAGTTGCTTGTATATAATCAAAAACCCTTAATTCGATTCGACAGACCCTAATGATGAGTCAAAACATACGCTTTTTCCTCGATTTTCTTTGATATTCAAGCGTAACTACTAATAATTCCTTTTCTTGTATTTTTCATGTAACCTTATGGTGAAGCGGGGACAAAAGGAAGGCCCGGACGTGGAGCAAAATTCGGAGGAATAACAAATAGCTCGACAAAATTTAGAACTTGTAGGATTGGAATCTCTTGTATTTTGTAACAACATTCTAATATTCAGTTTATATTGTATTTTGTAACAAAATTCGAACTTGAAATAGAATGTTTGTATCCACTTTAGAAAGTGTGTAAGCGTCTCTTTGTAAACTATTAAGTCTTGAAGGATAACTTGGACAACTTTGTCAATTGAATGAATAATACTTTCCTTATTCCTTGCCATGGTGCTTGTAATAACAAATTCCTCTTTGAAACGAAATTTCGTAGAACAAACGAAATTATTCCATCTTCACTCTTGTATGAAACGAATTACACTTCAAAATTCTAAGCGGAACTAGGATGAAGTTGCTCTTGAATATTTGGAAATAGTATGGAACTTGTAAATTGCGTAAACGAAACCGATGGTGAATTTTGCACAAAGTCCTTTACTTTACTTGTGAGTCCATAATAACAGCGACAAAGCACCCTCAATAACTCTTGTATAACAATACTCCCACAATTCTCAAAATGAATAGCCCAACCAAAAGCCCAAAACTCACCTTATCGTGAAAACTCAATAAAAACTTTCAAATGACAATTCTTATAGCAACTTGATTAATGAATAAGCGTACACTGAGATAAGCGTCATCTTGATTATACTCCAAGAATTTGAAATATTTGCAATTGTGGCTCTTCTGGTGAAACCATTAATATGTCTCGAGTCATAGGAATCCTTGATAAGCGGAGTAGCGATCGAGAAGGCGGAACAGACTAATCGTCAACACAAACCAAATTTTGCAGCTTAGGGGAAATACAAAAGTTGAGAAAACCTCGGTTCAACCACGGTGCACGAATATTTGATGAAACATAGGCTTAAATTAAGCGGGTAAATTTTGGGGTGCGACAATCATGTATTCGGAGGCGACATCGTGGGTCTTATGATCTTTGTATCGAAGGGACTATGATGATTTGTTTGAAGGCAACGGTGCTAGAATACCTCTACGTTCGAGGGACATGACCATTTGAAATCGAAAGGCATCGAGAAGAATTACTCTAAGAAGTGCGTGTGTGAAAGTGTATCAAATTCGAATATATTATCTTGAAGATTAGTGTGAGCTATGTCCAATTATTATCTTGCCATACACGCTAATTACTAGCAATTGATAAGGGTGCGGAAAGTAAAATGCGGAATGTAAAATGCGGAAAGGTAAATCCTACGCTATTACATGGCTTTGGGGCAGATACATAATTTAAACTTGCGGAAAATAAAACCCTAATTTAAACTCTTACATCCCATGAACAGTTACATTATTAGAAAATAAAGCGATAAAAAGCGTCGAATCAGGCAACTGTGAAAGAATAAGAAAATCGGAAAATATGATGAAAACGAAATGAGAGAAAATGTTAGAAAAAATGCAAGTTTTAATATGAGAAAATTAATATATGCTGGAAATAAGATAAATAAGCTAAAATAATTTTTTGGGATTTTTTGGAAAAGATTTAATAATTAAAATGCAATTAAAAGTGAATTAAATGCAAAAATATAAATCAAATTAAATATGCATGCAAAATTATATTTTTTAATTTTAGAAATTAAATAAAGATTTTTAGAATATAAATGCAAAAGAAAATATTTTTGGTAATTTTTAATGCATAAATAAAAATATGAAATAAATTAAAATAGATGCAAAATATTGAATAATATAAAAATATAAAAAGCAGGAAAAGTTTGAAGTTTGGAAAAAAAAAGGAAGAACCGGTCCAGTGGATCGAACTCATGACCTCTGGAGAATCTCTTCAAAACACAAGCCTTAACCCGGGCGTGTGCTCTTTGTGTTGGAAAATTTGAAACATTTGAATAAAAGCGTTGACCGTCACGGGTATATTTGAAAGCAGTCACTCTGCGTGGGCCCGGTTGAATGTATGGGCGAATCACGTTGCAGACGCCACGCCTACTCTCTTTGAGTCAAACATTCCACGGCGGAGCCACAGCTCGGTCGTCTTCTCCGAGGAGATTACGAGATCTGCAAAATATGAGCAATAGCGAGCGAAGGACCCTACCCCCTAAATTGGCCATGGCGAACACGATGGTGCCATTAGTTTGCCTTGGCGCTTTGAACTCGTGTTTGAAACTCGACTCTAAAACCCTAACAATGGCATGCTTGGATTTCTACGTGGAAACTTTCATGTAATGCATCAAACATGATCTAATGAATGCCCTGGACACAAACAAATACATGAAAACAATTAATAATGCATGGAATCATAAAATCGAAATTTGGAAAGTTTGCAAACCGGTGAGAACTCAAGGGCACGTTCTGGGCAGCCTGGGCTTAAGGTATGAGTATGGATCGATTGCTGGGAACCTCCTGAAGGTGATTGAGTGGTTAAATTGGGCTGAAGCTTGCTGAAAACAAAAATTCGAATTTTTGGATTCTTGAAAAATTTTGCCAAAGTTTTGGGTGGTTTTTAGGGTTAGGGTTTCGTCCCTTGTGCTGGCTGCAATGCTGAGTATTTATAGAGGAAAATTGGATGGCAAAAGGAGTGAAAAAAGATTGCTTATTGATTGTGCAAATATTTTCCAATAAAAACAAATCAAATTTTGAAGAAAATATGATTTTCTCATCAATGCCATGGCTTGCACGAATTTGGTAAATGGTGTGGGCTTTCTTGGACATTAAGAGAGATATAAATCCAACTTAATTGAAAAAATAACTTAATTTTCATATTTTACATAATTTATTTTTGAATTAAATGTTGTAAAATTCAAATATAAACCATGAAAATAGAAAATCACCAATGCCAAGCTTTTATGGGTCAAAAATAACATCATGAACAAGTTTGGATCAAAAGATTATAGGCCCATTTGGAAAATTTTGCATTTTGACCAAAATGTCCTTTTGTGCAATTGTCCAAAATTGCCCAACTTATGAATAGTGTATCTTGCTCAATTTTCCACATTTTGAGTGTTCTTGGACTTTTGGAAGCTCTAAGAGTCCTATAAACAATGTCTTTGGTCTCATCTCAATTGGAGTTACCATGCTCAATATATCTTCAAAACAAAAAGTTGACTTTTGTTGACTTTGAAAATGACACAATGTTTTGAGCTATACCTCTCAAATGAAGCATTTTTGGACATTCTTGTGAGACATGAAGTTGTAGAAATTGAATTTCCTTCAAAATGAGCTTTGGTGGGAAAATTTTTGAGAAAGTATGAGAAAGTTATGATCGATCAAAGTTCGATTGACTTTTCATCTAGAAACCCTAATTTAGAAAGTTTGACTTTTGAGCAAATCTTGAGTTTTCTTGATGAATCATGATCAACCCTTGATCAAATGATGAATGTTACTTCAAAATGAGGATGTTGACCAAAAATCAGAAGTTTTGATTGTATGTTGACCACAGTTGACTTTTTGTCCAATACACGATTTTCGACCATCGAGCAATTATGCGAAACTTGACTTGTAAGGCTTGAAACTTGACATGGAGAATCTTTGAAGCATAGGAGGAGGCATGAAGACCATTGGAGATGTTGCAAATCCATCTTGACTTGAGAGATACCAAACCCTAGTTTGGGTTGATTGTCTAGGAGAGAGTTTGTCTGATCAACTCTTGAGCATAGATGTATGAAATCTTTTGAGAAGATGGAGGGCAAATTTTGGGGTATGACTGCCCTGTTCAATCTTCTTGTCTTGGAGGGTTAGATTGACACGCTTGTCTTTCGTGACACGGAGGTGAGATGATTGAACACTCAATACACAAAAATTTGCACTATTGGTGACGATGCGGGAATGGGCTTCAGATGCCATTTGGAGAAGTTGGAGACTTATTTGAGGGAGCAGTCGTCGCTAGACTCGAGGTTGTCAATAGGAGAGGCGGAGATGGGCTTAAGATGCCATCTAGAAAGGTCGATCTTTGGGGAGTGAGTCGTATGTTAGACTTCGTGTTCACTTTGAATGAAGTTATTAGTGCGTATTGATTTTTAACCATATATGCGACGTTCGAAAGTGAAGAAATGTTGATAAGTAGTCGGAGATGGGCTTAAGATGCCATCCAAGGCAAGCGGGTCGTCACGCTAGACTACTGTAGTTCTTTATTGATAACGAGAATAAATCTTCGTCTTGATTACTCGAGGAGATTGTAGTTGGCAAGAATGTGGATAGCTTCCTGTTGTGCATCGGTGTTGATCCATTGCACATTATCGGAGGATAACGAAGGTGGTCTTCGGATAGTTTTCCGTCGGTTCGGGGCTTAATCTGGACGATCGTCGGAGGACAACCAAGGCGGTCTTCGGATAGTTTTCCGTCGGTTCGGGCTTAATCTGGACTGTTTGCGTCGAGTATTACTGTTTGGAGAAAACAAGAGAAACTTTGATAGAATATTCGTTAGTTTTATGCAAAGTATGATGCATGACGATGTATATGAATGACATATGCATGAATTATGACTTTATGAGAAATGTATGGATGATAGATGTTGTGATATTTCAAAACATATCCATCTTGAAGAAAATCTGGATATTACTGTTTGAGGATTTCGACTTACGCTTGGGGTGTGTAGGTGAGGACCCGCTTTGGAAGAGAAGAAGGATATCTGGATTCCTCCGATGCACTATCGACCAAGTCTTGGGCCTAGATATTGTTGAGGAGGGTAGAGGCGAGAAGCTCGTTGTTGGAGATCTCATAGACCTGAGGAGAATATGGGAGGCGATCTGTTGGGGACCTTGTATGTAGATCTGCTTGAGGAAATTTAAGAGGCTCTCTGGGGATTACGAGTGTAGATCTCATTGGAGAGCATTTGATGGTTCTTGAGGCCGGGCTAGAAGAGTCGGACTCCGTTGTAACTCTCTGGCTGGGGAATAAAAGGTGTATGTTTCCTCCGATGCATTATCTGGCCAAGTCTTGTGTCGGATCTCTTTGGGGGAGAAGGGAGGATTGAGACACGTCCATTGGGGATGAATACCTTGTTGGGGATGAGGTGTTCTTCTTGGGAGGCCGATGTAACATTGCTCGGTTGAGTGGAATCACTGCTTGTGGATTAACATATACTCCGCTGGGGAGGTTTGTGGTGAGTGACACCTTTGTGGGGGATCATGCTCTGTGGGGGAATGCTTTGGTGACTTTCGTCGTCGTCCCAATTCACAGCACTGTAGTAAGTACTTTTGTATGTTCACTTTTCGTATGTTTGTGATTAGATTCTTATTGTCAAATGTGTATAGTCATTCAAAGCAAACGTTGGACTTATTGCAAATAACAACAACAGAAATTGTAAAGAAGCTTGCATTTATTTGTATGGCCAAGTAGTTTGTGCACAAGAAAGGTAAAAAACTATGCGGAAACAATCTCGTTAAGTTCCAACTATGCTAGTACTCATATATTTCGACTATCTCATCTCCTTCTTCGTTAGAAAGTGAGTGGTGATCTTCGCCATTTGAACCTTGGATCTTGATAGTAGTGCGGAAGCGGTGATCTGGAAGAGACATAGTCGTGCGCTTAAATCTAACTTTTGCCTAGACCGCCCTTCGGGTTTTAGATCTAGGGATACCCTTTTTGCCCACCGCCTTTTCGGTTTTCGACTTGCCGGGTGTACATGTTTTGTATATATCCTTAATTTTGCCCGAACCTTTTGGTTCGCCGGATCTATTTTTGCCTAGGTTAATCGACCTAGCGGGTCTCTTTATCGTAGTATTTTTTGACTATGTCTGCGTTCACAGGGTGTGGGAAGTCTTAGATCCATGGTGCTAAGTATCATAGCTCCGAGGAAAATCTTGTCTTGACTACAAACGGTCCCTCATAAGTGGGAGTCCATTTGCCTGGGATCACCTTGTGGAAGAATGATGCGCTTGACTACTAGATCACCGACTTGGTAGACTCGGTGTTTGACCTTCTTGTTAAATGCTCGATCATTAAAACGATAAATCATCCATGGCGGATGGGCCGAGTCGTTTCTCATCGATCAAGTTGATGGTCAAGCCGTGTCTGAACCAATCGTCTTCACCTAACTCGCCTCTGGGACTACGGTTGAGGTATCTCGAACCTCGAGGGGTAAGGCGGCTTCCATACCGTATCTGAGAGAAAGGGTTGCCCACAGCAGATGTTCGTCTTTGTAGTCGATAACCATGAAGAGCAAATGGTAACATCTCATGCCAATCTTTGTAAGTCCTTGTCATCTTCGTATAATCTTCTTAATGTTCTTGTTGGCGGCTTCCTGCGCCATTCATCTTAGGCGATATGGGGAGGAATTGTGATGCTTGATCTTGAATTGCGTGCGAGTTGGTGATCATCTTATTGTTGAGATTGGAACCATTATCGTGATAATCCTTTCGGGAGTGCCATGCAAGCGAGATAAGATTATGCTTAATGAATCGAGCCACAACATTCTTGGTAACAGATGCATCGAAGCTTCTACCCACTAGTGAAATAATCTATTGCCACAAGGATGAGCGATGTCCATTGGAATGTGGGCTTGATTTCTCCGATCATGTCAATGCCCCACATTGCAAAGGCCAAGGAGAAGTTAAAACATTGAGTCTTGGAGGTATGTGTACTTTGTCGGCATAAATCGGCATTTGTGACAAGATCGAGCGCGGTGACAATCGACTTCCATGGTGGGCCAATAGTAACTTTGTTCTCAAAATCTTCTTAGCCATGGTGTGCCTTGGAGTGGGTACCAAATTCGCCGTGTAACTCTTCCATGATACGCATTCTTTGTTTTCGGTCTACAGAGTAAGCACAAGTCATGGTTGCGCTTGTATAAGATGTCGTTCTTGAGGAAGAATTTAGATGCAAATCTTCTCATGAACTTCTTATCATTGAGATGCCCTACGGGATATTCACGAGTCTCAAGATACCTCTTCACGTCATGGTACCAAGGTCTCTCTTGCGTCGAGCTCATAACAATCTGTTGGTTCGTCAAACTTCTCAATGATGATCTGGGAGCCTCGTTGTCCCATCGACCTTGAACATAGATGACATAGTAGCTAATCGTGCAACTGATTCTCTTCTCGTGGAATATGATCAAAGTAATCTCTTGAGTAGGGGATCAAACTCGAACATGCTCTCGTCTGGGATGAGATTCGGATGCTTCGTATCCCTCGCCCTTAATTTGTGATCACCAAAGCGAGTCTCCATACACTTGTAAGAACTTGATTCTTAAGTCAATAGCGACTTTAAGACCCATGATGCAACTGCTCGGCCATGTTGTTAGTGCAAAAACATAATCTGGCGGTGAAAGTATGTCCGCTGTGGGGATGTAATGGGCGCCAATGCCATTGCTAAGTGAGTTTGAGGCTCCATAAAAATCATAGTCCATCGGGATCCTTGTTCGGTCCTTAAATGCAGGCACAGTTCTTCTGATCTGTAACTAGTAAAACATCTTAATGCGAAATTCGTCTGCATAGGTGATAGTCATCTGACGATGAGCCAAATGATCGGCTACTACACTTCCTTTGATCGCTTTACGAGAAGTGTCTTGGATGTCATATTCGGTCAAGATCATTTGCCATCTTGCTATTCTTCGGTGGTTTCTCAAATATGTATTTTATCGGATCCATCTTGAAATCAATAAGGTAGTGTGAGTCAACATATCTGTCTTAGTGGTGAGCCCAAAAAGCGTTGCAAGTTTTCTCATTTGAGTATCTTGTTTCACGATCGGTAAACTTTTGCTAAGGTAGTATATTGCATGCTCTTTTCGACCGGACTCGTCATGTTGCTGACACACCCCATCGAGTTCTCTAACTCATCGGTACATGATAAGAGGTCTTCCCGGTAGGCGGCATCGGGATGGGAGGATTACATGGTACTCCTTGATTTTGTCAAAAGCGATCGGCAATCGTCGTTCCATCTACCACTTGATCCTTCTTTAGCTTGAAGATTGGCTCACGGTGGCGATTAGGTGTGCAATGAATCGCGATGTAGTTCAATCGGCCCGAAACCTCGACCTCTTTCTCGGTGCGGGATCTCTTGAATAGCTTTAACCTTGGCGGGGTCAACCTCAATACCTCTTCCCGACTACAAACCCTAGGAGTTTTCGGGATCGACTCCAAAGGTGCACTTGTTAGGATTAAGTCTCGATCTATACTTCTTCAATCATCAAATAGTTTACGCAAATGATCAAGATGTTCTTCTTGATCGTGATCGAGCTATCATGTCGTCGGCGTAGACCTCTATCTCGTGATGAATCATGTCATGAAATAATGTTACCATAACGGATATTGGTTCTGCATCGAGCGGCATAACCTTGTAAGTGCCCTATGTAGTAGTCTTCTCCATGTCTTGGGAGCCATTTTGATCGATTATGTAGGAGAAACCATCCATGAAGGAAAATTATCTTGGCGGTGTTGTCAACGAACATCAATATGAGGAAGTGGAAAATCGTCTTTCGGACTTGCTTTGTTGGATCTACGTAATCCACATTCGTACCTTGCCATCCTTCTTAGGCACGGGTACCACATTTGCAACCTGGGGGATAGGAGGTAGCGGCTAAGAAACTGAAGCTTCATAACCTCGGCTTTGATCTTCTCGACATCTCGGGCCATCTGAACCTTACATTTTTGGGAAAACCTTCTTTTGTCGGCAATCGATTACCACAATATCAATGTCCAACGGCATGTCTTCGTATGTCCAAGCAAAAACCTCAACATAGTCGTAGCATCGAACCAACCTTTCTTTAACATTCTCAGAAGCTCTATCTTGATCTTTTTCTTCTTCGTCAGTTCACAACCTCAACTTGCTCTTCGTGTGGCTCGCTCTTCTTCTTGGCGGTAGATGGGATTCTCTGGCACTTCACAATCTTCCTCACTTTCGTCTTGGGTAGATCGGATTATCGAAGTCATATTTAGCACTAGCATAATACGAGATTCGGAGTGATTATCACGTGGGTGTGTGTAAGAACACATAGCTTTTGAAGGGGTGATAAAGTAAAGAAAGAAAACAAACAATTGAATGCAAAAGTCCATGAATTTATTGAATGAAAATACATAAGACAGATAATAACCCTACAAGCGAGCCATGATGCCCGGGCAAGGCACTAGGCTTTCAAAGTTTATTGTTCAAAACATAAAAAATCGAAAAGCAAAACAAAACAAAACAATTACTCGACTAAAGGAGATTGGTATAGCGTCTTGATCCTCCAATTCTTGAGCCAATGATGCGGGTTGGGAAGATCCACTTGTTGATGTCGAAGCCGTTGTCGTCGTCTTCTATAGCATGGATTCCACTACGGCGATGCGGAAGGAAGTTGGCGGCGCTTTGCGGCGTATCATCTTCGACCCTTGATGGTGAAGCCTAAACCGGTCTTGTCAAATTTGAAAGGAAGATCGGGGGCGACCCCAAATAGTACTCTTTCCTTCTTCAACGACTTGAGCATCTTTCGGTGAGGCCATCCTAGGCGGAGCTTGAGCAACCAGGGTGGCGGGAGAGTCAGCAGGCGACTCGGGGATTGTTCAAAAGCTTGGGAGTCTCGAAGAATTCTCCTTCCATCTCAAGGTATCGGAATGATGGAGATGGTGACCATATACTCTTCTTCACCACATCTTGTGACAACCTTCCCTTTCACGGATATTTTAGTTTACGATGCAAGGTAGAGTAGGCCTGCCCCATGTATCAAGGCGTCCAAGTAGGCAAGAGTAAGTGGACGGATGTCCATGACAAAGAAAGTGAGTCAAAAGTCGGGAACCGACTTTACTGATGATGAGCTCTCCAAGCACTTAGCTTAGAACCATCAAAAGCTCTCACGATTATGTCCTTTGGGTCTCGAACCAACCCTTCGACATCAAGCCGATCAAAAGCGGTCTTGACGAGGATATTGAGCGAACGGTATCCACCAAAACATGAGATAACGTAGTGCCCTTGCATTCAAGAGGCGTGCAAGGCTTTGTTGTGTTCTTTCCGGAAGGAGGCAAATCGACATCGAGAAGCCTAGGCCGTTGTTGGCAGCGGGCTAGCAATACAAACTTGAATTGATCGGTGGTAGTGTCTTGCGGCACATGAGCATTCTTGAAACTTCACCAAGGCATTAGCATGAGCCTCGGGCACAAGAGCAAAGCGAGCATGGAAATCTTGGGCCAGATCATCATTCCACAACATTGTAATCACTTTCTTGATGATCTTGAATTTCCTCCATTTCTTGTTTGGAGGTGTCTTGACAACTTCCTTTGGTACTTGGTGAGCGGGATGAGTCCTTGGTTCTTTCCCTCTAGGGGGATATTGATTGAGTAGGCGGAATGCGGTTGGAGTCGCGATGTCTTTTGGAGGAGAGATTTGGAGAATACCCTTCGGTTCGGTCACCTTACTTGGATCCGGTGATGTTGTCAATGTCGGGAATAGAAACTTCAGATAAGATCTTCAATGGTCGGAGGGTCTTGCTTGCGCCATGATAGTAAATATCGACTCCATAGTTCAAGGGATAGCTTTGTCGGAGGAATATGGTCTTTGAGTGATAATGAGAGGTGCCACCTAGGCCGAGATCGTGAGGAAATTCTTATTGTGTTAACATCGGCATAATCTTCTGGGAAATCGTCACCCCATCCGGTCGCCTTAACATCTTCAATAGGAATCTTGTAACTATCAGGGACTGTGTACTTCACCATGTAATCATATTTTCCACTTGGCTGCCCCAAGGTATCCCACACAGATGGTGTTGTTTCATTCGCATTGTCAATCTTCAACTTAGACATTTCTTCACACAGCTTCTGCACAGGTGGTTTCAGAAATAGTATCTCACGGTTGTCCATCATGCACTGAACACGTCTTCTCAACCAAGCACAACCATCAGTGCGGATGGGCACCAGACAATTCTCTGGGCATCTGGATTGACACGGCTTGCAGCAAATTCTTCTTAACGATCATCAAAGGAATGGTCAAGTCATCTATGTTGAAAACATAAGTATCGTCATGACATTGGAACTCTTGTCATGATTAGGCATAGGCGCGTTGATCACATTCGGTCTCAGCGGGAGGATCAAATTCAATGCTTAGCTTGATCATATCTTGAATCTTGTTCTTGAGCCCAACAATTGTCGATTATCGTGCACGGGCTATTGGAATGGTAAGCACACTTAGCATTAGGATTGTACTTCGGAGAGGAAGTGTTGACATTCTGAGGAGGATCCCTCAAGGTTATCAGCTCTGCGTTTAACATGTGTTGCAAGGCTTGCGACAAAGGCATGTTGATCTTCATAAAGCATCTTGTGGCGTTACGGCTATGCGCGTTGTCCGCGAGGTTGTCTTGATGTAGGATTGGAGATCCTGCTGCCCCCAGATTAAGCGGTCGGTCTTGGCTCGGCTTTTCTGACCATACACAGCATTAGATTCCTTCTTACCACCAAAAGATCTCTTCGCAGCATTTGATGATGACTCTACCTGAATCTTTCCACTCTTGATACCACCTTCAATGCGCTCGCCTGTCAATATCAACTCGGTGAATCCGGATGAGGAATTTCCAATCAGATGATTGAAGAACGGGTCTGTCAGTGTTCCCATAAACATATCAACCAACTCCCTATTGGACAAGGGTGGTTGGACTCTGCCTGCTAGATCTCTCCACTTCTGAGCATACTCTTTGAACTTCTCGTCACGACCCATAGACATGCTTTGTAGTTGCATGCGAGTGGGTGTCAATTCGACATTGTACTCATCATGTCATGAAAGCATCGCCAAATCACTCCAAATGGATCGGTCATTCTCTAGCTGATAGTACCACTCCAATTGAGTTCCGGACAAACTCTCTTGAAAATAGTGCATCCACAACTTTCTGTCATCAGTGTGGGGATTGATCTTCTGGACATAGGACTTCAAATGCAGCTTAGGGCAAGACATGCCATCATACTTGGCAAAAGTTGGAACTTTGAACTTGGGAGGAATCACAACACCAGGAACAAGACTCAGATCATCAAAGTTCAGCCCGGACATCTTTAGGTTTTCCACAACATTCAGACGATCTTCAAGTTGTTTGTACTTGTCATCCTCATCAGAGTGTTGGCTATAATCAGAATGGTCCTCTCCTCCTTTCTTTGGTTGACACTGCTCACCTTCATCACCCTTGGTACTCCCTCGGTATGGACACTTCCTTGAGAGCTCGATCCATTGACCACTTTAGGACCCCCTTTGAAGCGTCTACCCATGTTGAGGAGACCAACAACTTTCTTCTTCTTGTTGATGAGCTTCTTGGATCTTCTTGGCCTTGGACCAAGTTGGTGAACATCTGCTGGCCCAGGCATTCGAGCACGGAGATCTTTGTGATCTGTTCAAGAGCCATTTACGCTAAAATAAATAGCGAGCAAATGAGAAAACCAATCTCAATGTACATGATGCAATGTTATGATGCTATCGATGTTTATGCAAATGCAATGCAATGTTTTCAAGGACCTTAGAGATTTAAATTTGTTAAACAAGCAATGAACAAACATTTATTAGTACTTTTCATTATTCTTTCTTCTTTTTAAGTACAAGAGATAGTTCAAACAATAAAAGAAAACATAAACATCCTAAAGCTCTAAGTCTCCCATGGGCGCTTCCTCTTGGTGCCGATGTAGCGTTGATGTTTCGCTCCTCGTGAAGTAGCTTTGTCAACTCTAGCACTTTCTTCTCACTTGCATAACTTGAGCTTCAAAGGTATCCCTCTCTTCTTTAGTTGAATCCGGGATCTCTTCAAGTCTTCAAAATCGGTAGGCATGTCGGGATGGAGAACAGTATAGGGTCGTCACCTATAGCGGGTTCCATAATTCTTGGTAAAGCAGTGAATGGCATCATGAGGTTTTGAGCTCGAGCTCGCACCCATTTGAGGTAAGGTTCCCAAGGAATGGAGTTCGGTGCCCCAAAGTCTTGGTATCGGTCTTCTTTACCATGCCCCAAGCGTATAAACCTTAAATCGGTAATGCGGAGATCGTGATTGTGTCGAACACAATATCTTGGAGAAGCATATCATGTGGACCATCTCTTGAGCAAAACCAAGCGACGTAGAGCTAAAGAAGGGTTGTAAGTGATACCTCCCTTATACCAAGTAGTGGTACATTAGAATTCTCCTGGCGCTCGATGAATGTGAAGTCCTTTTGAGAGAAAAGACTCCAACGGATATCTGAATGAGAGAGTGACATCAATCTTTGAGACCATCTCAACCTTTGTTCATTCTTCAAAGCGATGGAGGAAGGTGCGAAATAAACCACCTTGAAAGTAGCGGTATACAACACATGAGAGTTCCTTGTCGCTTAGTAATGCAGTGTGGAGAATGTAGGATGTCTCCAAGTAAAGTAGGCCTGGATTACGGGTAAGGAACAACTTGATGGCATTGATATCTATGAATTGATCCGAGTTAGGAAATAGAACCAAACCATAAATTAGCAAGGCCACAATGTTCTCAAATGCATGGAAACTCATAACTTTGAGGAATTCTCGGGCTTTCTTGATTAAGAACTTGGAAAGTAAACCCTTAACTCCACTTCTAGTTTCCCAATTGGCTTCATGTCGGCGCTTAAGATGTAAGCGGATGCAATGTCTTCGTACTTAGGAACCTTTTCAAACGGTGAATGGCATTTGGTCAAGAATAGGTATCCCAAGTAACTTAGAGAACTCTTCAGGTAGGAACCAAGCGATAATCGGAAATGTAAAGCAATGGTGTTTGGATCAAAAGCTGGAATAGGACATGCATCATATCTTCTTCAAAACGGAGATAACCAAATCAAGTAGATAACCATGTCTTTTGATGAGCTGAGCATGGTCGGAATTTCGAAACCAATTCTTTGAGTTGAGAGGATACCCAGAAGTTGATTGGATAGTCTTTCTAGAAGCCATAATCCTACAAAGCGAGCAAAGATAAATCCTAGGTCCTTGAAATAGTTAGAAATGATATGCAATGCGAATGATGTCATGATGTCATGTTTAGCACACAAACAATTCACACAATGAGCCTAGGGTTAAGGCTTGCATGAGGTATAGGTGATTACCCTACCAAAAGTTTGAGTTGGTTCATCTGTCCTATAATAATGTAGGGTTCTAGGAATCTCATATCACGGATCTTTCTCGTAGGCGCTTATTTCAATCGACGGCCAAGTGGTCGATCGAAAATGTCCCAAAGTCTAATCTCAATAGCGTAGCATCGGTATCAACCAACCTCGGTCTACACCAAAGTCGGCCATCTCACTACCTTCTAATGGCTAAGATGGGTCAATTAAGGTTCTAAAAGTTTAGTTAGCGCTTGATGACACCACGCAGAAGCCAAATACTATCTTCAACTTGGGAATGAAGAGTATCGGGACAACCAAAGTGTCACGCTAACGTAGCCATCATGTTGACCGCGTAGTTATCGTCTAGCGGTCGCGATGATCTAATGCTACTTACCTAAAGGAAACCGGATCGGTGTAGGATCCCAACAATATAATACCCAAGCAACCCTTAAAGATAAAGCATACAAGTCAAACAGAAAGCATTAAAGGTTATCTAGAAATCCCTAAGGCAATTCTCTCTTTTAATTCCTATCCCAGTAGTCGCCCGATTACTGTGTGAAGCTGTTTGTAGGATTTTGTATCAAATGTGCGGATAGCAAGAGTCGCCACCGACTTTTATTTTATCCAATTAAGGAAGGTAAAAGTAACGAAAAAGACCTTCGTTAGATTACGAGTTCGGAGAATGGTTATGAAAAGGAAGGTATTAGCACCCTTTCCATCCGTAGTTATCTCGGGCTCTTAGTTGCTCTAGATCACTTTTTAAAATTGCTTTACGTGTGTTTGACAAAGATGTTTTGAAAAAGGCATTTCGCTTTGACTTTGTAATGACTCATGTAGGAGTGTATACAAAGTGTTCGGAAATGTTTTGTTTTGAAAAGAGTTTGAACTTTGAAAAAGAGTGTGTGGTGTGAAAAGCATTTGATAGGCGAGCAACTAAAAGACTTTAATTACCCACTCAGAATTGGTCGTTTTGTTGTACTTCTACATTCCTTTAGAATAGCGCTAGCCATACCATTAGTTAGTAGGTAGCTCCATTCGTTGGATGTAAGCGGGACATTCGAAGGGACATCGGATGGTCATAGAAGGCAACTTGTAGGAAGTATCCTAGCACATTCGAAGGACTATCATCATTTTCGTGGCGACAATCGAGGTCAAGATCATGTATTCGGAGGCGACATCGTGGGTCTTATGATCTTTGTATCGAAGGGACTATGATGATTTGTTTGAAGGCAACGGTGCTAGAATACCTCTACGTTCGAGGGACATGACCATTTGAAATCGAAAGGCATCGAGAGAGAATTACCCTAAGGGGTGCGTGTGTGAAAGAAGTGTATCAAATTCAGAATATATTATCTTGAAGATTAGTGTGAGCTATGTCCAATTATTATCTTGCCATACACGCCTAATTACTAGCAATTGATAAGGGTGCGGAAAGTAAAATGCGGAATGTAAAATGCGGAAAGGTAAATCCTACGCTATTACATGGCTTTGGGGCAGATACATAATTTAAACTTGGAAAATAAAACCTAATTTAAACTATTACATCCATGAGCAGTTACATTATTGAAAATAAAGCGATAAAAGAAAGCGTCTGAATCGGACAACTTTGTGAAAGAATAAGAAAATCGGAAAATATGATGAAAACGAAATGAGAGAAAATGTTAGAAAAAATGCAAGTTTTAATATGAGAAAATTAATATATGCTGGAAATAAGATAAATAAGCTAAAATAATTTTTTGGGATTTTTTGGAAAAGATTTAATAATTAAAATGCAATTAAAAGTGAATTAAATGCAAAAATATAAATCAAATTAAATATGCATGCAAAATTATATTTTTTAATTTTAGAAATTAAAGATTTTTTAGAATATAAATGCAAAAGAAAATATTTTTTGGTAATTTTTTAATGCATAAATAAAAATATGGAAATAAATTAAAATAGATGCAAAATATTGAATAATATAAAAAATATAAAAACAGGAAAAGTTTGAAGTTTGGAAAAAAAAAGGAAGAACGGTCCCAGGCTGGATCGAACTCATGACCTCTGGAGAATCTCTTCAAAACACCTTAACCACTGGGCAGTGCTCTTTGTGTTGGAAAAGCTGGAAACATTTGAATAAAAACGTTGACACGTCCTGGGTATATTTGAAAACGAGTCAGCTACGCGTGGGCCCCGGTTGAATGTATGGACGAATCACGTTGCAGGCGCCCCTACTCTACTTTGAGTCAAACATTCCACGGCCGGGCCTAGCTCGATCGTCTAAAGATTACGAGATCTGCAAAATATGAGCAATAAACAAAAGCGAAGGACCTACCCCTAAATCGGCCATGGCGAACACGATGGTGCCATTAGTTTGCCACAGCGCACGGAACTCGTGTTTGAAACTCTGACTCTAAAACCCTAACAATGGCATGCTTGGTTTCTCGTGGAAACTTTCATGTAATGCATCAAACATGATCTAATGAATGCCCTGGACACAAACAAATACATGAAAACAATTAATAATGCATGGAATCATGAAATCGAAATTTGGAAAGTTTGCAAACCGGTGAGAACTCAAGGGCACGTTCTGGGCAGCCTGGGCTTGAGGTATGAGTATGGATCGATTGCTGGGAACCTCCTGAAGGTGATTGAGTGGTTAAATTGGGCTGAAGCTTGCTGAAAACAAAAATTCGAATTTTTGGATTCTTGAAAAATTTTGCCAAAGTTGTGGGTTGTTTTTAGGGTAGGGTTCCGTCCCTTGTGCTGGCTGCAATGCTGAGTATTTATAGAGGAAAATTGGATGGCAAAAGGAGTGAAAAAAGATTGCTTATTGATTGTGCAAATATTTTCCAATAAAAACAAATCAAATTTTGAAGAAAATATGATTTTCTCATCAATGCCATGGCTTGCACGAATTTGGTAAATGGTGTGGGCTTTCTTGGACATTAAGAGATATAAATCCAACTTAATTGAAAAATAACTTAATTTTCATATTTTACATAATTTATTTTTGAATTAAATGTTGTAAAATTCAAATATAAACCATGAAAATAGAAAATCACCAATGCCAAGCTTTTATGGGTCAAAAATAACATCATGAACAAGTTTGGATCAAAAGATTATAGGCCCATTTGGAAAATTTTGCATTTTGACCAAAATGTCCTTTTGTGCAATTGTCCAAAATTGCCCAACTTCTGAATAGTGTATCTTGCTCAATTTTCCACATTTTTGAGTGTTCTTGGACTTTTTGGAAAGCTCTAAGAGTCCTATAAACAATGTCTTTGGTCTCATCTCAATTGAAGTTACCATGCTCAATATATCTTCAAAACAAAAAGTTGACTTTTTGTTGACTTTGAAAATGACCTGTAATGTTTTGAGCTATACCTCTCAAATGAAGCATTTTTGGACATTCTTGTGAGACATGAAGTTGTAGAGAATTGAATTTCCTTCAAAATGAGCTTTGGTGGGAAAATTTCTGAGAAAGTATGAGAAAGTTATGATCAGTCAAAGTTCAGTTGACTTTTCATCTAGAAACCCTAATTTAGAAAGTTTGACTTTTGAGCAAATCTTGAGTTTTCTTGATGAATCATGATCAACCCTTGATCAAATGATGAATGTTACTTCAAAATGAGGATGTTGACCAAAAATCAGAAGTTTTGATTGTATGTTGACCACGTTGACTTTTGTCCAATACACAGATTTTCAACCATCGAGCAATTATAGGAAACTTGACTTGTGAGGCTTGAAACTTGACATGGAGAATCTTTGAAGCATAGGAGGAGGCATGAAGACCATTGGAGATGTTGCAAATCCATCTTGACTTGAGAGATACCAAACCCTAGTTTGGGTTGATTGTCTAGGAGAGAGTTTGTCTGATCAACTCTTGAGGAATCCTTGAGCATAGATGTATGAAATCTTTTGAGAAGATGGAGGGCAAATTTTGGGGTATGACAATAAGATGTCGTTGCTGAGGAAGAATTTGGATGCAAATCTTCTCAAAAACTTCTTATCATTGACAGATGCCCCTGCGGGATATTCTTGAGTCTCAAGATATCTTTTCACGTCGTAGTACCAAGGTTTCTCTTCTGTATCAAGTTCATAACAATATGCTGGTTCGTCAAACTTCTCAATGATAATTTGGGGAGCCTCGTTGTCCCATCTGACTTTGAACATAGACGACATAGTAGCCAATCGTCATGTTGATTCTCTTCTCGAATATGATTAAAAGTGATCTCTTCGGAGTAGGGATCAAACTCAGAACATGCTCTTGATACGGAATGAGATTCGGATGCTTCGTATCCCACTCGCCTTTAATCTGACTGATCACTAAAGCTGAATCTCCATACACTTGTAAGAACTTGATTCTTAGATCAATAGCAACTTTGATACCCATGATGCACGCTTCGTATTCGGCCATATTGTTGGTGCAGCTAAAACATAATTTGGAGGTGAACGGCGTGTGCCTGCCTATAGGGGATGTAATGATGGCGCCAATGCCATTGCCGAGTGCGTTTGAGGCTCCGTCAAAGACCATGGTCCATCGGGATCCTTGTTCAGGTCCTTAAATGCGGTCACGGTTCTTGATCGATAACTAGTAAAACATCTTCATCAAAATTGAGCTGCATAGGTAGTCATCTACGGCAATGAGCCAAATGATCGCTACTACCTTCCTTTGATCTTTAAAGTGTCTTGGATGTCGTATTCGGTCATGATCATTTGCCATCTTGCTATTCTTCCGGAGAGAGTTGGTTTCTCAAATATGTATTTTATCGGATCCATCTTGGAAATTAACAAAGTAGTGTGAGCCAACATATCTTCTTAGTCGTGACAGCCAAATAAGCGTTGCAAGTTTTCTCGAGCTGTGAGTATCTTGTTTCCCAGTCGGTAAATTTTTTGCTAAGGTAGTATATTGCATACTCTTTTCGACCAGACACGTCATGTTGACCGAACACACACCCCATTGAGTTCTCTAACACTGTCAAGTACATGATAAGAGGTCTTCCTTGGCGGTGGTATCGAGATAGGAGGATTACATAGGTACTCCTTGATTTTGTCAAAAGCGATCTGACAATCGTCGTTCCATTCCACTACTTGATCTTTCTTCAGTAGCTTGAAGATTGACTCACAAGTAGCAGTTAAGTGTGCAATGAATCTGGCAATGTAATTCAATCGGCCCAAGAAACCTCTGACTTCTTTCTCGGTGCGGGGAGCTGGCATTTCTTGAATAGCATTAACTTTGAAGGGGTCAACTTCTATACCTTTTCCACTGACAAAAAACCCTAAGAGCTTACCGGATCTGACTCCAAAGGTGCACTTGTTAGGATTGAGTCTCGATCTATTTCTTCAACACCAAATAGTTTCGCAGATGATCAAGATGTTCTTCTTCAGTGTGTGACCGAGCTATCATGTCGTCGACGTAGACCTCTATCTCGTGATGAATCATGTCATGAAATAACGTCACCATGGCACGCTGATAAGTGGCGCCCGCGTTCTTTAGTCCAAACGGCATAACCTTGTAGCAGAAAGTGCCCCACTGTGTAACGAAAGTTGTCTTCTCCATGTCTTCAGGAGCCATTTTGATCTTATTGTAACCGGAGAAACCATCCATGAAGGAGAAGACCTTATGCTGAGCGGTGTTGTCAACCAGAACATCAATATGAGGAAGTGGAAAATCGTCTTTAGGACTTGCTTTCTTTAGATCTCTGTAATCCACACAAATTCGAACTTTACCATCCTTATTAGGTACGGGCACCACGTTAGCCACCCACTGTGGATAGGAAGTGTGACTAAGAAACGACGTTGAAGCGCTTCATAACTTGACTTTAATTTTCTCGACATCTCGGGGCGCATCACGACAGACCTACATTTCCTTTGAGAAAACCTTCTTTTGTCGGGGTGTACCACAATATCAATGTCCAGACCTGGCATGTCTTCGTATGACCAAGCAAAAACCTCAATATAGTCTCGTAGCATCTGAACCAATCTTTCTTTAACACTGTTCTCAAGACCCGCTCCTATCTTGATCTCTTTTTGTCCTCATCAGTACCCAAATTCACAACCTCAACCGGCTCTTTGTGTGGTTGTATAACTTGATCTTCTTCTTTGTGATCGACAAGTTCTCACGGCACTTCACAATCCTCCTCACCTTCGTCTTCGGCTTGGTAGATCGGATTATCGAAGTCATATTTAGCAACATCATAGCTGTTATCAACGAGATTCGGAGTGATTCTGCAGTGTATCACGTGGGTGTGTGTAAGAAACACATAGCCTTTTGAAGGGGTGATAAAGTAAAAGAAAAATAACAACATTTAAATGCAAAAGTCCAACGATTTTATTGAATGAAAATATGCAAATGACAGATAATAACCCTCACAAACGAGCCATGATGCCCCGAGCAAGGCACTAGGCTTTAAAGTTTATTGTTCAAAGCATAGAAAATACGAAAAGCAAAACAAAAACAAGAGCAATTACTCTTGTCTAAAGGAGATTGGTATGACGTCTTCAGTCTTCCAATTGTTGAGTCCGTTGTCAGGAGTTGGGAAGATCCATTTGCTGATGTCGAACTCGTAAATCGTCTCTGACATGGATTCCACTCGGCTAATCGGAAAGGAAGTTGGTCGGCATGTTCACGGTATCATCTTGACCTTTGATGAAGCCTAAACCAGTCTTGTTAGATTTGAAAGGAAAATTAGGGAGCTGACCCCAAATAGTACTACCTCCTCCTTCAACTGCAGCTTGAGCATCCTTCAGTGATGCCATCCTAGGCCGAGCTTGCGTAACTTCCGGAGTGGGGAGAGTCAACAGGCATGACTCTAGGGATTACTTCGAAAGCTTGACAGGGAGTCTCGAAGAATTCACCTTCCATCTCAAGGTATCGGAATGACTGTAGATGACTGACCATATATTCTTCTTCACCACACACTGTAACAACCTTCCCCTTCACTGGGTACTTCAGCTTTTGATGCAAGGTAGAGGTAACAACGCCTTCCCCATGTATCCAAGGGCGTCCAAGTAGGCAAGAGTAAGCTGGACGAATGTCCATGACAAAGAAAGTGGAATCAAAAGTCTGGGAACCGACTTTAATAGGCAGAATGAGCTCTCCAAGTACAGTTCGCCTAGAACCATCAAAAGCTCTCACAACAATGTCACTGGGTTTTAGAACCAACTCTTTAAGATCAAGTCGATCAAAAGCAGTCTTTGGAAGGATATTCAGAGCAGAACCGGTATCCACAAAAACATGAGACAATGTAATGCCCTTGCATTCAACAGAGACGTGCAAGGCTTTGTTGTGTTTCCTTTCGGCAGGAGTCAAATCAACATCAGAGAAGCCTAGGCCGTTGTTGGCAGCCAGGCTAGCAATACAAACTTCAAACTGGTCGGTAGTAGTGTCTTGCGGTACGTGGGCATTCTTGGAAACTTCACCAAGGCGTTCATGAGCCTCAAAGCACAAGAGCGAGCAAGCATGGAAATCTTGGGCGGAGTCATCCCAATGTTCCACAATATTGTAGTCACTCTTGGATAATCTTCACAATTTCCTCCATTTCTCGTTTGGAGGTGTCTTGACAACTTCCTTTGGTATACGGTGGCGAGGGGTGAGTCATTGGTTCTTTCCTCTAGTCTGGGAACTAGTTGAATAGCGGGAATGCGAGTTGGAGTCGCGTGTCTTTTGGAGGAGATATCTGGAGAGAACACCCTTCGGTTGGGTCACCTTACTTGATTTGGTGATGTTGTCAATGTCGGAATGGTAGCTTCAATGGTCGAGAGGGTCTTGCTTGAGGCCATGATAGTGAACATCGGATCCATAATCCCAAGGAATAGCTTTGTCGGAGGAATATGGGCTGGTGCAGGAGGAAGTGATGAGAGGTGCCACTCTAGGCGCGGATCGTGAGAAAATCCTTATCTTTGTTAACATCAGCATAGTCTCCTGGGAAATCGTCACCCCATCCGGTTGCCTTAACATCTTCAATAGGAATCTTGTATCTCTCAGGAATAGTATACTTCATCATGTAATCAAACTTTCCACTTGGCTGCCCCAAGGTATCCCATGCAGACGGTACAGCTTCATTCACATCTTCGATCTTCAGTTTCTTAGACATGTCTTCACACGGACTCTCCACAGGTGGTTTCAGGAACAGTATTTCATGGTTATCCATCATGCACTGAACACGTCTTCTCAACCAAGCACAACCATCAGGTGCAGATGGGCACCAACGACAATTCTCTAGGCATCATGGATTGACACCGGCTTGTAGCAAATTCTTCTTAACTGTCATCAGAGGAATGGTCAAGTCATCTATGTTGAAAACATAAGTATCCTCACCAACAGCATTGGAACTTTTGTCATGGTTAGGCATAGGCGCGTTGATCACATTCGGGGTCTCGACAGGAGGATCAAACTCAATCTGCTTAGCTTCAATCATATCTTGAATCTTGTTCTTGAGCCCAGGTTGTCGATGTGGTGCAGGCTATTGGAGTGGTAAGCACACTTAGCATTAGGATTGTATCTCGGAGAGGAAGTGTTGACACTCTGAGGAGGATCCTTCAAAGTAATCAGCTCTACTTTCAACATGTGTTGCAAGGCTTGCGACAATGGCATGTTGATCTTTGTAAATTGTCTTCGTGGCGTTAGCTCGCGCGTTGTCTCGTGAGGTTGTCTTGATGTAGGATTGGAGATCTGGCGCCCCTCAGATTGAGCACGGTCGGTCTTGGCTCGGCTTTTCTGACCATACACAACATTAGTTTCTTTCCTACCACCAAAAGATCTTTTCGCAGCATTTGAAGATGACTCTACATGAATCTTCCCACTCTTGATACCAGCTTCGATGTGCTCTCCTGTCAATATCAGCTCGGTGAATCCGGCTGAAGAGTTTCCAATCAAATGATTGAAAAATGGACCCGTCAGTGTTCCCATAAACATATCAACCAACTCCCTATTGGACAAGGGTGGTTGAACTCTACCTGCTAGATCTCTCCATTTCTGAGCATACTCCTTGAACTTCTCATCACGACCCATAGACATGCTCTGTAGTTGCATGCAAGTGGGTGTCAACTCAGCATTGTACTCATCTTGTCTAAAGCATTTGCCAAGTCACTCCAAGTACGGATACGGTCATTCTCTAGCTGATAATACCACTCCAATTGAGTTCCGAACAAACTCTCTTGAAAATAATGCATCCACAACTTTCTGTCATCAGTGTGGGGGTTGATCTTTTGAACATAGGACTTCAAATGCAGCTTCGGACAAGAAATGCCATCATATTTGGCAAAAGTTGGAACTTTGAATTTGTGAGGAATCACCACACCAGGAACAAGACTCAGATCATCAAAATTCAGCCTTGACGTTTTCAGGTTTTCTACAGCATTCAGACGGTCTTCAAGCTGCTTGTACTTGTCATCTTCATCAGAGTACTGGCTATTATCATATTGATCTTCTCTCTCTTTCTCAGGCTCACGCTGACTGCCTTCTTCATTGCCCTTGACGCTCCCCTCATTCTTGACACTTCCTTCTGAGAGCTCTATTCGACTGACCACTTTAGGACCACCTTTGTAACGTCTACCCATGTTGAGAACACCAACGACCCTCTTCTTTACATTGATGAGCTTGGATCCTCTTGGCCTTGGACCAAGCTAGTGAACATCTCCTAGGCGAGCATTACGAGCACGGAGATCTTTGTGATCTGTTCAAGAGCCATTTCTGCTAAAATAAATAGCGAGAGAATGAGAAAACCAACCTTCAATGTACCTGTTATGAGATGTTATGCCATGATATGCGATGTTTATGCAAATGCAATGCAATGTTTTCAAGGACCATAGACATTTAAATTTGTTAAACAAGCACGAACAAACATTTATTAGTTCTCTTTTTATTCTTTTTCTTTTTAAGTACAAAAGATAGTTCAAAACAATAAAATAAAATAAAATAAAAGAACAAAAATCCTAGAGCTCTAAGTCTCCCATGGGCGCTTCCTCTTGGTGCCGAGATAGGCGTTGATGTTTCGCTCCTCGTGAAGCAGCTTGGTCAACTCTAGTACCTTCTTCTCACTTGCATAACATTGAGCTTCGAATGTATCCCTTTCTTCTTTAAGTTGAATCCAGGATCTTTTCAAGTCTTCAAGATCAGTAGGCATGTCAGGATGGAGAATGGTATAGGGTACGTCACCTATAGCAACAGGTTCCATAATTACTGGTAAAACAGGCGTGAATGGCATCATGAGGTTTTGAGCTCGAGCTCGCACCCATTTGAGGTAAGGTTCCAAAGGAATGGAGTTCTGGTGCCCCAAAGACTTGGTATCAATCTTCTTTACCATGCCCCAAGCGTGTATGAACCTTCGTCGGTAATTCTGGAGATCGTGGTTGTAGTCAAACACAACATCTTAGAGAAGCATATCATGCGGACCATCTCTTCGAGCAAAACCAAACGTAGAGCTAGAGAAGGGTTGTAAGTAATACCTCCCTTATACCAAGGAGTGGTACATTGAAATTCTCCACAATGCTCAATGAATGTGAAGTCCTTTTGAGAGAAAAGATTCCAACGGATATCTGAATGAGATAGTGACATTAGCCTTTGAGACCACTTCAATCTTTACTCGTTCTTCAAAACTAATGGAGGAAGGTGCGAAATAAACCACCTGGAAAGTAACGGTATACAACACATGAGAGTTCCTTGTCTCTTAGTAATGCAGTGTGGAGAGATGTAGGATGTCTCAAGTAAAGTAGGCACAGGATTGCGGATAAGAAACAACTTGATGGTGTTGACATCTATGAATTGATTCGAGTTAGGGAATAGAACCAAACCATATATTAGTAAGGCCACAATGTCTTCGAATGCATGGAAACTCATAACTTTGAGGAATTCTCGGGCTTTCTTAATTAAGAACTTGGCAAGTAAACCCTTAACTCCACTTCTTGTTTCCCAATTGGCTTCAATGTCTGAGCGCTTAAGATGTAAGGCGGATGCGATGTCTTCGTACCTAGGAACCTTTTCTAAACCGGTGAATGGCATTTGGTCAAGAATAGGTATCCCAAGTAGCTTAGAGAACTCTTCAAAGTAGGAACTAGCGATAATCAGGAATGTAAAGCAATGGTGTTTGGATCGAAGAACTGAATAAGACATGCATCATATCTTCTTCAAAACCAGATAACCAAGTCAAGAGATAACCATGTCTTTTGATGATGGGCATGATAAAATTTACGAAACCAATTCTTTGGTGAGAAGGTATACCCATGAAGTTGATTCGGATAGTCTTTCTAGAAGCCATAATCCCTACAAAGCGAGCAAAGATAAATCCCTAGGTCCTTGAAATAGTTAGAAATGATATGCAATGCGATGATGTCATGATGTCATGTTTAGCACACACAAACAATTCACACAATGAGCCTAGGTTTAAGGCTTGCAAGAGGTATAGGTGATTACCCACCAAAAGTTTGAGTTGGTTCATCTGTCCTATAATAGTAAGGGTTCTAGGAATCTCATATCATTGATCTTTCTCGTAGCGTTTATTTCAATCGACTACCAAGTGGTCAACGAAAATATCCCAAAGTCGATCTTAATGGCGTAGCATCAGTATCGACCAACCTCGGTCTGCACAAAGCCGACCATCTCACTACCTTCTAATGGCCAAGATGGGTCAATTAAGGTTCTAAAAGTTTAGTTAGTGCTTGATGACACCACGCGAAGCCAAATACTATCCTCAACTTGGAAATGAAGAGTATCGGGACATCAAAGTGTCACACTAACGTAGCCATCATGTTGACCGTTTATATCGCTAGAGTCATGACGATTTATTGCTACTTACCTAAAGGAAACCGGATCCGGTGTAGGATCCCCACAAATATAATACCCAAGCAACCCTTAAAGATAAAGCATACAAGTCAAGCGACAATAAAGTGATCTAGAAATCCCTAAGGTATTCTCTCTTTTAGGGTGTCTCCCGTAGTCGCCAGATTACATGTCTGGTGAGCCGACTTTGAGATTTTGTATCGCAATGTGCGGATAGCAAGAGTCGCCACCGACTTTTCTTTTATCAATTAAGGGAAGGTAAAAGCGAGAAAAAGACCTTCGTTAGATTACGAGTAAGGGAGAAGGTTATGAAAAGGAAGGTATTAGCACCCTTTCATCCGTAGTTATCTGGGCTCTTAGTTGCTCTTAGATCATTTTCAAAAAGTTCTTTACGTGTGTTTGACAAAGATGTTTTGAAAAGGCATTTCGCTTTGACTTTGTAATGATTCATGTAGGAATGTATACAAAGTGTTTGGAAATGTTTCGTTTTGAAAAGAGTTTGAACTTTGACAAAAGTGTGAGGTGTAAAAAGTATTTTGATAGAAACTAAAAGTCTTATTACCTACTTAGAATGGTCATTTTCGTGTTGTTTCGTTCCTTTAGAATGCTATCCATACCATTAGTTGGTAGGTAACCTATTCGTTGGATGTAAGCGGGACATTCGAAGGGACATCGGATGGTCATAGAAGGCAACTTGTAGGAAGTGTCCTAGCACATTCGAAGGGACTATCATCATTTTTTCTAGGCAACAATCGAGGGTCAAGATCATGTATTCGTAGGCGACATCGTGGGTCTATGATCTTTGTATCGAAGGGACTATGATGATTTGTTTTGAAGGCAACAGTGCTAGAATACCTCTACGTTCGAGGGACTTGACCATTTGTATTTGTAAGGCAACGAGAGAGAATTACCCTAAGGGGTGCGTGTGTGAAAAGTGTGTGTCTATTCTGATATTTTTTTCTTGAAGTTATGTGTGATCTATGTCCAATTTTATCTTTCCATACACGCCTAATTACTAGCAGTTTATAGGGTGCAGAAAGTAAATTGCAAAAATGTAAAATGCGGAAAGTAAAAGTCCTACGCTGTTACATGGCTTTGGGGCAGATACATAATTGAAAATGCGGAAAATAAAATCCCTAATTAAACTATTACATCCCATAAGCAGTTACATAATTGGAAAAGAAAAGCAATAAAAATCGTCCGAAGCAGCATAACCTGTGAACATATACAAAATCGGGAAATTCGAGAAAATTGCATAAGAGGAAAATGTTAGTAAAAATAAGTATTTTTGAATGAGAAAAAGTTTTTATGTTAGTGATGACATAAATATGATAAAATAATTTTTTGGGAATTTTTGGAATTGATTTGATAATTTAAAAACAATTAAACGTCATTTAAATGATTAATTAGAAATTAAATTAAATATGCATGCAAAAATAATAATTTTAATTTTAAAAATTAAATAAGTATTTTTCTGATGATTATGCAAAATATAAATATTTTTGGTGTTTTTTAAATGCATGAGAAAAAATAAATTGGATGGAAAATATTAAAGAAAAAATAGAAAATATGAAAATATAAGTTAGTTTTGCAAAAGAGAAAAAATAACATGGTCCTGACCAGGTTCGAACCTATGACCATTGAGAGCATCTTCCAATCGCCTTAACCACGAGCCAACGTGTCTTTTGTGTTTGGAATTTGCAAAGCGTGATTATAAGTGTTCACGTGTCACGAGTTTATGAAGTCAAGCACGATCGACCATGGGTCGGTCACTTATGAAGGAGCGAATCGGGACTCTCCATCGCGCCATGCCAGCCTCGTCGGTCTTCGCCTCACTCCAGGCGGGCCCTAGCTCGTCGTCTTCTCCGATCAAGCAAATCTTCAAACTGCGAAATAGCAAAAATAAATGGCAAAAGTACCTTATCCCCTAAATCGACCATTAGGGTTCAATGGTGGTGTTGGTTTTGGTGAATCATCTTGTACAAGCCGGTTCGAATAAGGCGACTTGAAAAACCTAAGTATGGCAAATCGAGATTTTTACGTGCAAGCTTCAAAGCGATGGCCCGATCATTCATATGGAACCTCATGAACACATTAGAGCGATTAGTTTTGATTAAAACACACAGATAATAAAAATGCAAAATCAAGAAAATTTTGAATATGTATAAATGTGTATGGCGCGATTCAAGCAGCTTTGACCATGGCTTTTGGTGTGTACTTACTCAAACTTACCCTAGGAACACAATGGAGTGATTGAGAGAGGCTGAAAGTGGCTGGAATTTGAAACACGATTTTGACAATTTTGAGAAAAATTTGAGCAAAGTAAGGGTTGTTGTAGAGGCTAGGGTTTAGTCCTTGTGATGTGCAATAAGTAGTATTTATAGAGTGAGGAATGAGTGCAAAGAGAGTGAAAAAAGATATGGTATTCAATGTGATATTAATTCCTTTCAAATAAAATCAAATTTTGGAGAAAATTTGATTTTCTCTTCCATATGCAAGCTAGCACGAAATTGGCAAGTATTGTGGGCTATCTTGGACCTCAAGTTTGATAAAAATCCAATCCATTTGAAAATATATCTTGTTTTCATATTTTATATAATTTAAATTTGAATTAAATGGTTTTAAATTCAAAATAAATCAATAAAAATAGAATGTGGTCATGGAAGGCATCAATAGGTCACAAATAATATCATGATCAAGTTTGGATGATAAAATTATAGGCCCATTTGGAAAAAATTGGATTTTGACAAATATCTCCTTTTGTGCAATTGTTCAAAAATGCCCAACTTCTGAATGGTGTATTTTGCTCAATTTTTCACATATTTGAGTGTTCTTGGACTTTTTAGAAATCTCTAAGTGTCCTCTAAAAAACCTCTTTGGTTTCATCTCAATTGGAGTTTCCATGCTCAATAAATCTTCAAAACAAAAAGTTGACTTTTTGTTGACTTTGAAAAGGACCTGTAATGTTTTGATCCATACCTTCCAAATGAAGCATTTTTTGAACATTCTTGTGAGACATGAAGTTGTAGAGAATTGAGAGGTGGTGGAAAAATTTCTGAGAAAGTATGAAGAAGTTATGATCAGTCAAATTTCAGTTGACTTTTCACTGAAAAACCCTAATTTGGAAAGTTTGACTTTTGAGCAAATCTTGAGTTTTCTTGATGAATCATGATCAGCCCTTGATCAAATTATGAATGTAACTTCAAAATGAGGATGTTGACCAAAAATCATGAAGTTTGGTGTATGTTGACCACGTTGACTTTTGTCCAATACTGTGATTTTCAACCATCGAGCAATTATGCGAAAACTTGACTTGTGAGGCTTGAAACTTGACATGTAGAATATTTGAAGCATATGAGGAGGCATGATGAACATTGGAGATGTTGGAAGTCTATCTTGATCTGAGAATTGCCAAACCCTAGTTTGGGTTGATTGTCTAGGAGAGGGTTTGTCTGATCAACCCTTGAGGAATCTTTGAGTATGGATGTATGAAATGTCTTGAGAAGTAGGAGGGCAAATTTTGGGGTATGACAATGGACAATCTGATTGCGATGTTGACGATTATGAGTAATGGGGTTATTAGGAATGGCTTTATGACGATTATAGGTGTTTGACTATTTTTCCGTATTGGAATTTAGTGAATGAATTGATAATGATGGGGTGTGATTAAACATAATGTTTGCGACGATGTATTTATTAATGAATACTTGATGATATGCGATGTAATGATATATGTCTTTGTACATGATGATGTGATGATTATATTGATGTTGTTAATAAATGCTTCCGATTGTGATGCATGGCGATGATGAATTATATGTAACGTTTTGCATAATGCAAATATGATGCGATGATATATTTATCTTGATGTAGATAAATTTGGCGATGTGGGCTTTAAGCCAATTTTGATTAGCGATGATGATGTTTTAGTGTTGTGTAGTTTATTTGTCGAGTCACATACATTGCATTGGCGATGAGGGCTTTTATGCCAAGCGACGATGGGCTTTATGCCAAGTGTTCCTAATTATGGACAAAGCGACGGGTACCACATGGATAACATAGTCGTGTCTCATGGATTCGGTTATGTTTATGTTTGAGTTGTTTGGCGTTGGGTTTTAATTGATGGATGATGTTGAATTGCGATGATATATGATGCTTGTTTGGTGATGATCTTTATGATGAACATGAAATGAATATGACTTGATCATTTAATGATATCTATGCGATGAATATAAATGATGAGTTTTGCGATGATTTAACCTTGATGAAATTCTTAATGCAAATATGATGTGATGATGTTTGTGACGATGGGCTTTAGCCAATTTATGATGGTTTTATTTATGTTGCTTATGTTATTAGCATTGTTTGATGTTGTTGTTTGATGTTGCTATGTTGATTAGTGACGTATTGACTTGTGATGATTTCGTGGTAACGAACATTTATGTGTTGTTGTGATGATTTATGCCGATGAGGTTATGGCGATAAAGTGTAGATTATACGTATTAGAATGACGATTGGAGTAAGTGAGTTTCGGTTATGTGTTGGAATGCACTTTTTAATCTATATCTTTTATAATTTCGAAACTATACATATGTTATCATGCCTTTAATTATATGTTTTGGAGTATCTCACCCTTTACGATTAAATCGTTACCTTTATATTGGTAGCGTGTAGGTTATGAAGACGGAGTTTATAGGCGCTTTTAGTCAGTCGGTGTCGCTCGATACGTAGCACTTCGGGGGATAATTATGTTGTCTTGTTGTTGTTCTTTTGTTGTTTTCCTTTTGTAAATAAGAATCATACTTTATGAAAATATGATAGGTTAAGGAAGTTTAATAAAGGAGATGTTTTGATTTTATGAATCAATTTATGTTTTCCGACCATGCTATGTATCCAAGATTTATACTTTAAAGCAAACTGTTTAAAGTGATTTGGTTTTGAAGGTGTGATGCCTCAGTATTGAATTTATGAAATTTTAATTTACTCGATTTTTGCATATAAAACCTTGGGTAATATTGGGGTGTTACATTAGTGGTATCAGAGCAGGTCGGTCTGTCAGCCAGGTTGTTAATGTGTTTAACCCTGTTGTATGCGATATGTGTGTGAAGCACTATCGGTACTTGCTTGTTTCTATTTGTTTGTTTCAAGAGATGAGTTTGAAACAAGTGTGGGAGAAGTTTTACTTCTTGGTGTCGCTTGTGGCTTAGAGATGGAGCCTCAAGCAGGGTTACGCTTTGGTAACTTGAGGTGTAAGTTTGAAGACGCTGTTGTGGTTTGGTAAAGATGGTTTATGTCACCATCATAATTGTCGACTATCTATTGACAAATTGAGGAACTGATCACCCTTAATCTCTTGTTGATAGTAGTCGGGATTTGTGTTGGTTGGAATGGGCTTGTCTTGCCAGCTTAATAGTGTATGAAGCAGATGAGTTAGCACAAGGTGGTGCATGGTTACTTGAGTTGTGGGCGAATTTGGATTTTGGTGAGAAACAAGATTTTGGCAAGCGAACTTCTTGTTGTAATTCTTCCGAAGCATATTGTGAAGATGTGAGTGAATTACCGCAGTAGTGCGAAGTGAAGTTTTGATGGATTTAGTTCCTGGAATTAGTTGTGATTCGAAGTATCCTTAAGGGATGTTTGCTTCTGAATTAGAGTTTAAAAGTCAACTTGAGGATTGGTTTGAGTAGAGTTTGTTTACTCGAACGGGTCACCGTGGAGTGCTACCGTTGTGTTGTTCGATAAGAACGAAGGTCGCTTAAGTTGATGTGTCGTTTTCAGACAAAGGAACGAAGTGGATGTTGAGGACAAGTTTCTACTTCCAAGGACTGATGTTGGATAAATCAGTCAGTTGGAGTTTATGTGTTTAGTGAGATCGATGTGAAGTCTGGCTGTCTACGGGTTAGTGTGAGAACTGAAGATGTTTAGACAATGCTTTTCAAGATAGTGTTTGGTCCTGGCGAGTGTTTGTTGATGTCATTAGTGTGACTAATGCGTCAGGTATGATTTTGGAATGTTCGGACAGTACTCTCATGAGTAGCTGTAAGAGTTAGTTCGTGTTCATGGATATTATTTGGCTCACATCAAGTTAAGGAATTGTAGCAAGCATTCGAGCTTTGCGTTATCAGTAGTGAAGTTAGACCAGTGCATGTCGAGTATTCTAAAGATAGAGTTTTGAACTGTTGGACGTGAGTGCCGTAAGTAAGCGACTTGGACGGTGATATTTTGGACAATTCCGCGAAGATTTATTTTGTATTTTATAGAAGACTTCAAGGGGGTTACTTCAGAGCTTAAAAGTTCCTTCGTTTTGGATGGTTGGCTTTGTGAGTTTGATGGAAGATATTTTTATAAGTTGGTATTGATAGTGTGTACTTTGACTTGAGATGGTCGAGTCATTATTTGGACTTCGCAATGGGAAGTGAATTTGTTTGAACAGGTGAAAAGTTTAGCGAATGCTTTGATTTTGGTCTTGTTTAGTACTGAAGAACCTTGTGCGGTGTATTGGGATACTTTATTTTGGACATAAGATGTATTTTGACATATAGTTGGAAAAAGTGTATTACTACCTTGGAACGATTTAATTTTCATAAGGAAAAAAATTGTCGGACGCGCGAGTTAGAGTTTGATGGGATTGTGCTCATTTGAAATCTTAAAGGTGCAGATGTTAATGACGAGAAGGTTGGAATTGTTGAGTTTGAGTACGATCTATAAGGAGGCTTCGTCTGGTGATGAGTTTAGTATGTTGATATCGCAGATAACCCAAGAATGTCTGATTTGAGGATTTGTTATTTTGAAGAATAATCCACGATTGTTTGGAGACACTTGTTGAGATTAAGTTTAGAAGGTTATCGAGGATTTGTTCACTACTAACATATGGATTTTGTCAGATACTAATAGTGGTGGATTATTAGTTGCGACTAAGATAAGTCTTGAAGGTAAAGAATTTTGAGATGGTTTGGTAGTGAAGTCAAGTGTATACGTCGAAGTCAAGTGTATACGTCGAAGTTTCACAAGTGAATGTTTGGACATATTTGAAAAGGTCAAACTATGTCGTGTATTTTAGAGGATCAATGGACGTTGATCAATCGAGAATGAAAGAGTAATTTTTCGAGTTGATGAGACTGATATTACGAGGTGTCTTTATGGGTGTACGCTTTGAACGTATCCATTATGAGTAATTGTGAAGTTGAGGATTAACCAAGTTGTTTTATGGTTGGCATCATATGCGTAAAGTGGCCTGACATGGTTTAGATATTAAGCATTGAATTTTTAGAGTGTGCGAGATTGTTGGACTTGGACTAGTGAGTTATAGTCGCAGAGTCGTCGATACCCCCTAGAATGAGTAGTGTATAATTCGGTTATGTTTGAGTAACTTGTTATTGTTCAAGGGTTGTCGTTGGTAATCTACAAGGATGATGTGACCTTGTGATTTTACGGAATGAAGCGATACTGCAAGTGTAATTCTTGAGTTCGTGGTTATCGTGAATAAAGCCATCTTTTTATGTTTGCGTAATACGCGTGGTACTATCCTATTACATTTGTTTCATTTTGGTTTGTATAACCATTTTGTTGTTTCGTTTTAGCGGTGGTGTCGGTGTTGTGTCGTAGGACTTTATGTTCCTATCTTTGGTGACTCGTTTGGAGGTGTCGGTCCAGTGTGTAACTAATTCTATGGTTGAGCGTTAGGATGATATCGATCTTGTTTGTTTAGTTCTCGAGCGAACCGGTGTGTCTGCGACTTGTTTGGTTGTTGGGTGATTAGTTGGTTTCGAGTGCATGGTATGGGCTTTGCATCTCGGCATGGTTGTTCTTATTTGGCGTTGTGGATAGGAGCTACCCTTGTTTTGGTGTCTGTTGTATGTTGTTTAATTGTGCGAGGATTGAGTGGACGATGTATCAATGAAGCTGACTTTGAGATTTTGTATCACAAATGTGCGGATAGCAAGTCGCCACCGACTTTTCTTTTATCAATTAAGGGTGAAAAGAGCAGGAAAAGACCTTCGTTAGATTCTGAGTAAGGGAGAAGGTTATGAAAAGGCAAGGTATTAGCTCCCCTTTCCATCCGTAGTTATCTACGGGCTCTTAGTTGCTCTTAGATCATTTTTAAAAAAGGTGCTTTCTGTGTGTTTGACAAAAATGTTTTGAAAAGGCATTTCACTTTGACTTTGTAATGATTCATGTAGGAATGTATACAAAGTGTTTGGAAATGTTTTTGTTTTTTTGAAAAGAGTTTGAACTTTGACAAAAGTGTGAGGTGTAAAAAATATTTTGATAGAGCAAGCAACTAAAAGTCTTATTACCTACTCAGAAATGGTCGTTTTCGTGTTATTTTACTTTCCTTTAGAATAGTGCTATCCATACCATTAGTTGATAGGTAACTCTATTCGTTGGATGTAGAAGGGACATTCGAAGGGACATCGTATGGTCATAGAAGGCAACTTGTAGGAAGTATCCTAGCACATTCGAAGGGACTATCATCATTTTTCGTAGGTGACAATCGAGGGTCAAGATCATGTATTCGTGGCGACATCGGGTCTATGATCTTTGTATCGAAGGGACTATGATGATTTGTTTGAAACAGCAGTGCTAGGATACCTCTACGTTCGAGGACTTGACCATTTGTATTCGTAAAGTCAACGAGAGAGAATTACCTTTAAGGGGTGCATGTGTGAAGGAGTGTGTTGATTTCAGGTATTTTATCTTGGAATTATGAGTGATCTATGTCCAATTTTATCTTGCCATACATGCCTAATTACTAGCAGTTTATAAGGTGCAGAAAGTAAATTGTGGAAAGATAAAGTCCTACGTTATTACATGGCTTTGGGGATACATAATAGGAGCGCGGAAAATAAAAGTCCTAATTAAACTATTACATCCCATAGGCGTTACATAATTGAAAAGAAAAAAGCAAGAAAAATGAAAGCGTTACAACCTATAAGAGATACATAATCGGAAAGCGGAAAAAATTGCATAAGAGGAAAATGTTAGTAAAACAAATATTTTTGAATGAGGAAAAAGGTTTTGTGTTAGTAATGACATTAATATGATAAGATAAATTTTTGGTGATTTTTGGAATTGATTTGATAATTAAAAAACAATTAAAAGGCATTTAAACGATTAATTAGTAATTAAATTAAATATGCATGCAAAAATAATAATTTTAATGTTAAAAATTAAATAAACATTTTCGATGATTATGCAAAAATAAATATTTTGGTGTTTTTAGATGCATGATAAAAATATTTGAAGATAAATTAAAATGCATGAAAAATATTAAAGAAAATAAGAAAAATATGTTAGTTTTGTAAAGTTGCAAAAAGAATTGCCATGGCTGGGAATCGAACCGGGGTCCTTCTGGTGACAGCTCATACTCCCTTGCCTTAACCACTGAGCCAAAGCGCGTTTGGTGTCAACAAATTGAAACGGAATCGTTTTAAACGAAATTGAATCCTGGCCATTCAAATCACGCGCGAAGAACATCATCTTCTTCATTTGAATTTCTGGAATCTTAGCGTCGGCTAAGTTCGACGCTATGGCCCCTGCATAATTCAAAAACTCCATACAAGCAATATAAATGGATTGTGAGTACATGAATCGATTGCAAATTGAATTCTAAACACACTAGTGGCATTCATTTGGTCCAATTTTTCCGTTTAAAAACCTAAATTGGTTCGAAAAAACCTAGTCATGGTATATTTCGATTCAGGCCATGAAAATGCAATTGGATTGTCGAGCTTGCAAACTTCAAACTAAACACAAAGCAAACATCAAAACACGTTAAAATTCATGAATGATAGAAATCGAAACTTGAAAAAGTATGAACAAACCAAATCGTGTTTCTCAATTCTTGATGTTTTGAGAGATGTAAAGGTGCAGCGATTCCGGGACTCAAAGAATGTGTTTGGATGCTTAGAATTGGTTGAATCGAAGAAAAACTAGGGCTGCCACTAACTTGAAGAGCTCGTTATTTTACTTAGGTTAGGGTTCTTTTGAGCAATTTTTACATCCTTGTTCATGTTGTATGCATTGTACATTTATAGTAGATGGATTTTGGGCTGATTTGAGGAACAAATATTGATCAATCAATGCAAAAATTATTTGATTTTGTACAAAATCAAATCTTCCTATTGATCCAATTTCTTCAATTTCTTGCCAAATCAATGCAAATTTGGAATTTTCCGACTTGTGTGAGTTACTTGGATCTCAAGAATGAGAGAAAAATCAATTTTGCATTTAATTTTGATTTTATTCCTTATTTTTTAATTTAATTTGTTTTTAAATGAATAAAATCCAAATTAAATAGAAAAATAGAGACAAAATTCGTGGCATTGGGCTTGAAGGTTCCAAATAAGATAAGGAACAAGTTTAAACCAAGAAAAACTAGGCCCATTTGCAAAATTTTGGATTTTTACAAGTATTTCTCTTTGTGCACTTCTTCAAAAATGCCCAACTTGTGCCAGGTGTATTTTTCTCAATTTTCCACATTTTTGAGTGTTCTTGGACTTTTTAGAAAGCTCTAAGTGTCCTCTAAACAACCTCTTTTGTTTCATCTCAATTGGATTTTCCATACCTTCCAAATGAAGCATTTTTGAACATTCTTGTGAGACATGAAGTTGTAGAAATTGAATTCTCTTCAAAATGAGAGTTGGTGGAAAATTTTTTGAGAAAGTATGAAGAAGTTATGCTCAGTCAAAGTTCAGTTGACTTTTCACTAAAAAACCCTAATTTGGAAAGTTGACTTTTGTGCAAATCTTGAGTTTTCTTGATGAATCATGATCACCCCTTGATCAAATGATGAATGTAACTTCAAAATGAGGATGTTGACCAAAAATCAGGAAGTTTGACGTATGTTGACCACAGTTGACTTTTGTCCAATACAATTGATTTTCAACCATCGAGCAATTATGCGGAACTGGACTTGTGAGGCTTGAAACTTGACATGGAGATTCTTTGAAACATATGAGGAGGCATGATGACCATTGGAGATGTTGGAAGTCCATCTGGATCTGAGAATAGCCAAACCCTAGTTTGGGTTGATTGTCTAGGAGAGGGTTTGTCTGATCAACCCTTGAGGAATCCTTGAGTATGGATGTATAAAATTTCTTGAGAAGTAGGAGGGAAAATTTTGGGGTATGACAGCTGCCCCTGTTCAATCTTCTTGTACTGGAAGGGTTAGATTGGCATGCGTGCCTTCGTGACACAGGTAGAAGATGATTGAACACTCGAGTACACCTGAAAATTTGCACTCGCTGTTGGCTGATGATGCGGGAATGGGCTTATAGATGCCATTTGGAGAAGCTGGAGATTTCGCTGGGGAATGAGTCGTACGTTAGACTCAAGACGTTGTTTGAATAGGAGAGTCGTCGGAGATGGGCTTACGATGCCTTCTAGAATGATCGATGATGAGGAGTGAGCCGTATGCTAGGCTCGTGAGCGTTCTGGGCGAAAGGGGCGCGGAGATGGGCTTAAGATGCCATCCGGAGAGAGTCGTCGCGTTAGACTTCGTGCTTGTCTTTGAATGAAGCTATTGGTTTGCATTGGTTTTAACCAAATATGCGACGATACGAAAGTGGAGAGATGTCGACAAATAGTCGGAGATGGGCTTAAGATGCCATCCAAAGCAATGAGTCGTCGCCGAGACTCGTAGTTCTTGTTGATAATAAAGAGTCGAGAATACATCTTAGTCTTGATTGCTCACGAGAGGATAATAGTTGGCAAAATATGGATCACTTCCTGTTGTGCTTGGTTATTGATCCATGCCTAATTGGAGGATAACTTGTGATCGTTCGGATAGGGTTTCCGTCGGCTTTGGGTATTAATCCGGACCTGTTGTCGGAGGACAACTAGGGCGATCTTCGGATAGTTTTCCGTCGGCGGGCATTAATCCTGTACCAATTGTCGTAGGACAACTAGGGCGGTGGTTTAGATAGTTTTCCGTCGGCCGGGCATTAATCTGGACTGTTTGTTTGAAATGATTTTCACTGTTTTGGGAAAAACAAAAGCGTTGATAGATTATCGTTAGTGTTATGCAAATTATGATGCATGTGATGTGTATGAATGACATATGTGTCATACCCAAAATTTTCCTCCATGTTCTCAAGATATTCCATACATCCATGCTCGAGGGTTCTTCAATGGTTGATCGGACAAACCTCTCCTAGACAATCAATCCAACTAGGGTTTGGTATTTCTCAAATCAAGATGGACTTCCAACATCTCCAATGGTCTTAATGCCTCCTCATATGCTTCAAAGATTCTCCATGTCAAGTTTCAAGCCTCACAAGTCAAGTTTCCTCAGACAATTGCTCGGATGGTTGAAAATCGATTGTGTGGACAAAAAGTCAATTGTGGTCAACATACAGTCAAACTTCATAATTTTTGGTCAACATCCTCATTTTGAAGTTACATTCATCATTTGATCAAGGGTTGATCATGATTATTCAAGAAAACTCAAGATTTGCTCAAAGTCAAACTTTCTAAATTAGGGTTTCTCGATGAAAAGTCAACCAAACTTTGGTGCATAACTTCTTCATACTTTCTCGAAATTTTCCACCACCTCTTGTTTTGAAGGAAATTCAATTCTCTACAACTTCATGTCTCACAAGAATGTTCAAAAATGCTTCATTTGGAAGGTATGGATCAAAACATTCGGGTCCTTTTCAAAGTCAACAAAAAATCAACATTTTGTTTTGAAGATATATTGAGCATGGAAACTCCAATTGAGATGAAACCGAAGAGGTTGGTTAGAGGGCTCTTAGAGATTTCCAAAAAGTCCAAGAACACTCAAAAATGTGGAAAATTGAGCAAGATACACCATTCACAAGTTGGGCAATTTTGAAGAGATGCACAAAGAGATACTTCTAAAATCAAAAATTTGCAAATGGGCTTACTTTTCTTCATCAAACTTGTTCCTTATACAATTAGGAATATCCAAGCCCAATGCCACAAATTTTTATTTATTTTTCTATTTAATTTGTATTTTATTCATTTAAATACAAATTAAATTCAAAAATAAAGTATAAAATCAAAATTAATTGCAAATTTGATTTTCTCTCTTCCTTGAGATCCAAGCAACCCATAAAGCCGACAAATTTCATAATTTGATTGGATATGGCAAAATTGATTGAAATTGATCAAAGAAGAAAATTTGATTTGGTACAAAATCAAATATATTTTGCATTGATTGATGATTGATTCTTTCTCAAATCGGCTCAATTCCATCTACTATATATATACAATACATGCCACCGAATTAGGGTAGAAAATTGGCTGGAGAAACCTATTCAAACTCAAAAAATCCGTGCCATACAAGTTACTAGCAGCCTGGGTTTTAGCTCGATTCAATTGATTCCAAGCATCAAAACACATTCCTTGATACCTCCTGAATCGATCCAGACCTTCACATTGTCCAAAAACATCAAGAATTGAGAATCGAGATTTGGTTTGTTCATACTTTTTGAAATTTGAATTCTATTTATCATGCATTATTAATGTGTTTTGATGTTTGTTTCGTACTTAGAACAAGGTTTACAAGCTTTCTGGGTCATCCAATTGAGTTTTCGTGACCGGAAACACGATATGCCATGTTTAGGGTTTGGGTTATGATTTAGGGCTTCTCAATTAGGATCAATTGGACCAAACCGATGCCATCGGGATGATCGGTGGACCAAGCGAATCAAACCATGGCTTTAGATTTCATTTATATTACTGTATGTGATTTTTGATTTAGAGGGGTTATAGCGTCGAACCAAGGCAAAATTCCCAATTTAAATTGAAGAAGATGAAGTTTGGCGCGGGGACGATGCAGCCTGGAGGTGACACTTGTTCTTAATCTACTCGCTCCGGTTTCCAAACAGTAACGCGCGCTGGCTCAGTTGGTCATGGCTTGGGTGTGTGAAAGCAAGGTCACTAGTTCGATTCTCACCAGGACCATTTATTTTTCTTCTTCTTACAAACTAACTATTTTCTTATTTTTCATATTTTCTTTTTCTTTAATATTTTCATGCATTTTAATTTAATTTCAATAATTCTTATCATGCATTTAAAAATACCAAAAAATATTTTTCTTTTTGCATTATTTCTAGAAAATGTTTATTTAATTTATAAAATTAAAAAATATTATTTTGCATGCATATTTAATTTAATTGTTAATTTATCATCTAAATCACTTTTAATTGATTTTCAATTATTAAATTACCTCCAAAAAATCCCAAAAAATTATTTTAGCATATTAATGTTATTTCCAGCATGAAATAGTTTTCTCATTTAAAAATCATTATTTTTGCTAACATTTTTCTCTTATTCGATTTCCTCGTATTTTTCGATTCCTCATCTTTTTACAGGTGCCGTTTCGGACGATTTCTTTTTATCGTTTTCTTTTCTCCAATTATGTAATTGCTTATGGGATGTAATAGTTTTAATTAGGGTTTTTATTTTCCGCAAGTTTAAATTATGTATCTGCCCCAAAGCCATGTAATAACGTAGGATTTATCTTTCCGCATTTATTTCCCGCATTTTAATTTCCGCACCCTATAAACTGCTAGTAATTAGGTGTGTATGGCAAGATAAAATTGAACAATAGCTCACTCTAATTTTCAAGATAACATGTATCTGAATCAACACACTCTTTCACACACACCTAGGGTAATTCTCTCGTTGCCTTCTGAATCCAAATATGGTCAAGTCCCTCGAGCGTAGGTATTCTAGCACCGTTGCCTTCAAAACAAATCATCATAGTCCCTTGATACAAAGATCATAGACCCACGATGTCGCCTCCGAATACATGATCTTGACCCTCGATTGTCGCCTCAAAATGATGATAGTCCCTTGAATGTGCTAGGATACTTATTACAAGTTGCCTTCTTTGACCATTCGATGTCCTTGAATGTCCGCTTACATCCAACGAATGGGTTACCTACCAACTAATGGTATGGATAGCGCTATTCTAAAGGAGCGTAAATAACACGACCAATTACGAGTAGGTAATAAAACTTTTAGTTGCTTGCTCGATCAAAATACTTTTCACACCTCACACTTTTGTCAAAGTTCAAACTCTTTTCAAAATGAAGCATTTAGAACACTTTGTATACATTCCTACATGAATCATTACAAAGTCAAAATGAAATGCCTTTTCAAAACATTTTGTCAAACACACGAAAGCACAATTTTAAAGTGATCTAAGAGCAACTAAGAGCCCGTAGATAACTACGGATGGAAAGGGTGCTAATACCTTCCTTTTCATAACCTTCTCCCTTACTCGAATCTAACGAAGGTCTTTGTACTTTTACCTTCCCTTAATTGGATAAAAGAAAAGTCGGTGGCGACTCTTGCTATCCGCACATTTGCGATACAAACCTACAAAGTCGATTCACCGTGTTCTGAGCTGGCGACTCTGTAGGAGGACACACTAAAGAGAGAATGCCTTAGGGATTTCTAGATCATTTTCTGCTTCATTTGACTTGCTTTATCTTTAAGGGTTGCTTGGGTATTCTATTGTTGGGGGATCCTACACCCGGATCCGGGTTTCCTTTTAGGTAAGTAGCAATAAATCGTCCCGACCGTTAGACATATATCAAAATGGTCAACATGATGGCTACGTTAGTGTGACACTTTGGATGTCCTGATACTCTTCATTTCCAAGTTGAGGATAGTATTTGGCTTCTGCGTGGTGTCATCAAGCACTAACTAAACTTTTAGAACCTTAATTGACCCATCTTGGCCATTAGAAGGTAGTGAGATGGCCGGCTTTGGTGCAGACTAAGGTTGGTTGACACTCGATGCTACACTCATTGAGATCAGACTTTTGGGATATTTTCGGTCGACCACTTGGTAGTCGTATTGAAATAAACGCCTACGAGAAAGATCAATGATGTGAGATTCCTAGAACTCGGTTACTATTATAGGACAGGATGAACCAACTCAAACTTTTGGTGCGGTAATCACCTATACCTCATGCAAGCCTTAAACCTAGGCTCATTGTGTGAATTGTTTGTGTGTGCTAAACATGACATCATGACATCATTCGCATTGCATCTCATTTCTAACTATTTCAAGGACCTAGGGATTTATCTTTGCTCTGTTTTGTAGGGAATTATGGCTTCTAGAAAGACCATCCGAATCAACTTCATGGGTATACCTTCTCAGCTGAAAGAATTGGTTTCAGAAATTCTCGATCATGCTCAGTTCATCAAGAGACATGGTTATCTACTTGATTTGGTTATCTCCGATTTTGAAGAAGATATGATGCATGTCCTTTTCCCAGTTCTTTGATCCGAAACACCATTGCTTTACATTCCCAGATTATCAGTTGGTTCCTACTTTGGAAGAGTTCTCTAAGCTACTTGGGGTACCTATTCTTGACCAAATGCCATTCACCGGTTTGGAAAAGGTTCCTAAGTACGAAGACATCGCATCTGCCTTACATCTTAAGCGCTCAGACATTGAAGCCAATTGAGAAACCAGAAGTGGAGTTAAGGGTTTACTTTCCAAGTTCTTAATTAAGAAAGCCCGAGAATTCCTCAAAGTTATGAGTTTCCATGCATTTGAAGATATTGTGGCCTTGCTAATCTATGGTTTGGTTCTATTTCCTAACTCGGATTAATTCATAGATGTCAACGCCATCAAGTTGTTTCTTACCCGCAATCATGTGCTTACTTTACTTGGAGACATCCTACATTCTCTCCACACTCGTACTACTAAAAGACAAGGAACTCTCATGTGTTGCATACCGTTACTTTCTAGGTGGTTTATTTCGCACCTTCCTCCATCAATTTTGAAGAATGAACAAAGGTTGAGATGGTCTCAAAGGTTAATGTTCTCTCATTCGGATGTCCGTTGGAGTCTTTTCTCTCAAAGGACTTCACATTCATTAGCGTTGTGGAGAATTCCTAATGTACCACTCCTCGGTATAAGGGAGGTATTACTTAACCCTTCTTTAGCTCTCGTCGGTTTGGTTTTGCTGAAGAGATGGTCCTCATGATATGCTTCTCCAAGACATTGTGTTCGACTACAATCATGATCTCGAGTTCAAGCCGAGGTTCATACACACTTGGGCATGGTAAAGAGAGCGATACCAAGACTTTGGGGCACGAACTCCATTCCTTGGGAACCTTACCTTAAATGGGTGAGGCTCGAGCTCAAAACCTCATGATGCCATTCACGCTGTTCTACCAATAATTATGGAACTGTTGCTATAGGTGGCGTACCCTATCTTGTTCTCCATCTTGACATGCCTACTGATTTTGAAGACTTGAAGAGATCTTGGATTGACTTAAAGAAGAGGGATACCTTTGAAGCTCGATGTTCATGCAAGCAAGAAGAAGGTACTAGAGTTGACAAAGCTACTTCACGAGGCGAAACATCAACGCCTACCTCGGCATCAAGAGGCGCCCATGGGAGACTTAGAGCTCGGTTTATATGTTTTCTTTTATTGTTTTGAACTATCTTCTGTACTTAAAAAGAAAAATGATAAAAAGAGAACTAATAAATGTTTGTTCTTTGCTTGTTTAACAAATTTAAATCTCTAAGGTCCTTGAAAACATTGCATTGCATTTGCATAAACATTGCATATCATAGCATAACATTGCATAACTGGTACATTGAAGATTGGTCTTCTCATTCTCTCGCTATTTATTTTAGCAGAAATGGCTCTTGAACAGTCCGTCAAAGATCTCCAGGCTCAGAATGCTCAGTTCCAACAGATGTTCACCAGTTTGGTCCAAGGCCAGGAAGATCTGAAGAAGCTCATCAACAGAAAGAAGAAGGTTGTTGGTCTTCTCAGCGTGGTAGCCCTACAAAGGTGGTCCTAAGAGGGTCGATCGGATAGAGCTCTCGAAGGAAGTGTCAAGAATGAGGTGTCGGGGTAATGAAGATGGCCAGCGTGAGCCTAAGAAGGAGGAAGATCGCTCGACCATAGCGATACTCGATGAAGATGACAAGTACAAACAACTTGAAGACCGCTGAATCTTTGTGGAAAACACGAAGATGTCGGGTTGAATTTCGATGATCGAGCCTTGTCCACAGTGTGGTGATTTCTCCTAAGTTCAAAGTTCAACTTTTGCCAAGTATGATGGCATGTCTTGTCGAAGCTGCATTTGAAGTCCTATGTTCGGAAGATCAATCCCTTTGATGTGAGAAAGTTGTGGATGCACTTATTTTCAAGAGAGTTTGTCAGAACTCGGTTGGAGTGGTATTATCGACTAGAGAATGAGCCGTATCCGTACCTAGAGTAACTTAGTAGATGCTTTCTACAAGCAATATGGTACAATCTTGAATTGACACCCACTCGCATGCAACTCTGAGCATGTCTATGGGTCGTGATGAAGTTTAAGGAGTATGCTCGAAAATAGAGATCTAGCGAGTTCAACCACCCTTGTCCAATAGGAATTGGTTGATATGTTTATGGGAACAACGGGCCCGTTCTTCAATCATCGATTGGAAACTCTTCACCGGATTCACGAGTTGATATTGTGAGGGCGTGTCAGTTGGTATCAAAAGTGGAAAGATTAGATAGAGACATCTTCAATCTTTGCAAAGGGATCTTTTGGTGGTAAGAAAGAAACTAATGCCGTGTATGGTCGGAAAAGCGAGAGCCAAGACCGACGTGCTCAATCAGTAGAGGGCGTTGTGATCTCAATCCTACATCGGCACAACCTCGGTGAGACAACGCCGCGTAGCGAGCAGCCACGAAGGCGGTTCTGAAGATCAACATGCCGATGTCATGAGCCTTGCAACACATGTTGAAAGCGAGCTAATGCTTTAGGGATCCTCCTCAGTGTCAACACTTCCTCTCGAGATACAATCCTAATGCTAAGTGTGCTTACTCCTCACCCGAGGCACACGACAACGACAATGTTGGGCTCACGAAGAACAAGATCCAAGATTTGATTGAAGCTAAGCAGTTGAGTTTGATCCTCTGTTGAGACTCGAATGTGATCAGCGCCTATGCCTAACCATGACAAAAGTTCCAATGTTGTTGGTGAGGATACTTATGTTTCAACATAGATGACTTGACCATTCCTCGATGGTATTAAGAAGAATTTGCTATAAGCGGTGTCAACCAGGATGCCAGTGTCGTTGGTGCCCATACACGATGGTTGTGCTTGGTTGAGAAGGCGTGTTCGATGCATGATGGATAACCGTGAGATACTATTTCTAAAACCACTGTGCAGAAGGCGTGGAAGATATGTCTAAGCGAAGATCGAAGATGTGAGCAGCTGCACCATCTGTGTGGGACACCTTGGGAAGCCAAGTGGAAAGTATGATTACATGGTGAAGTACACTGTTCAAAAGCTACAAGATTCTTATTGAAGATGTTAAGGTAACGGATGGGGTGACGATTTCCCGAGACCATCTTGATGTTAACACCATAAGGATTTCCTCTGTTGATCCTATGCCTAGAGTGGCACCTCTCATCATTACTTCTCCAAGACCAGTTCCATATTCCTCTGACAAGGCTATCCCTTGGAATTATGGAGCTGATGTTTACTATCATGGCGTCAAGCAAGACCCTCGACCATTGAAGATCTTATAGTTGAAGCTACCATTCCGACATTAGGATCTAGTAAGGTGACGAGCGGAAGAGTATTCTCTCGGATATCTCTCCAGAAATACATTGCGACTCCGGCGTCGGCTATTCAATCCATTCCGAGACTAGAGGAAAGAGCCGATGACTCATCACCTTTCGGCGGAAGTACCAAAGGATTCTGAAAACACCTCAAACAAGAAATGGAGGAATTACGAAGATTATCAAGAAGAGTGACTATAATGTTGTGGAACAATTGGGATGACTCCGTCAAAATATCCATGCTTGCTCTGCTCTTGTGCTCGAGGCTCATGCTAAAGCCAGGTGAAGTTTAAAGAAGAATGCTCACGTGCCATAAACACTACCCGGTTCGAAGTTTGTATTGCTAGCACGGTGCCAACAATGGCCTAAGGCTTCTCGATCTTGATTTGACTCTGGGAAAGAAACACAACAAAGCCTTGCATCTACGGTGAATGCAAGGTTACAATCTCATGTTTTGGTGGATACGGTTACGCTCTGAATATCCTCCAGAACTTTTGATCGACTTGATATCGAAGGGTTGGTTACGAGACCCGGTGATATAATTGTGAGAGCTTTTGATGGTTCTAAGCGAGCATGCTTGGAAACTCATTACGCGATCAAAGTCGGTTCCGGACTTTTGACTCCACCTTCTTTGTCATGGACATCCGTGACTTATTCTTGCCTACTTGGGCCCTTGGATACATGGGCAGGCATTACCTCTACCTTGCATCGATTTGAAGTACGGTGAAAGGAAGGTTGTTACGATGTGGTGAAGAAGAATATGGTTAGTCATCTGGGTCATTCGATACCTTGAGGTAGAGGGTGAATTCTTGAGATTCCTGTCAGCTTTTGAAACAATACCGAGTCATGCACTGTGACTCTCTTGTCCTCTGAAGTTCGCATGCTCCGCCTAGGATGGCCTCGCGAAAGATGCTCAAGCTTTTGTTGAAGGAGGAGGTAGTTCTATGGGGTCAGCTCCAGTCTTCCTTTCAAATCAGACAAAGGCTGGTTTAGGCTTCACCATCAAAAGACGAGAAGATGATGATCGCGCGAACGTGGCCAACTTCCTTTCCATCATCGAGTGGAATTCATGCTATAGAAGGCGGCGACAACGACTTGACATCGACAAGTGGATCTTCCTAACTCCGGACAACGGACTCGGCAATTGGAAGGCGAAGGCGTACCAATCTCCTTTAGTCGGGAGTAATTGCTCTTGTTTTGTTTTGCTTTTCATATTTCTTTATGTTTTGAACAATAAACTTTGAAAGCCTAGTGCCTTGCCCGCATCGTGGCTCGTTGTGAGGTTATTATCATCATTTGCATATTTTCATTCAATAAAATCATTGGACTTTTGCATTATTTGTTGCTTTCTTTCTTTATCACCTTCAAAAAGCTATGTGTTTCTTACACACCATGATACACTAAAATCACTCCGAATAGTTAATAAGATTATGCTATTGCTAAATATGACTTGATAATCCGATCTATCAAGTAGAAGGCGAAGGTGAGGAAGATTGTGAAGAACACGAACAAGGATCGATGGACCATGGTCTTTGATGGAGCCTCAAACGCACTTGGTAATGGCATTGGCGCCATCATTACATCCCTACAGGTGGACATCGCCTTTCCGCGATTATGTTTCGATTGCACTAACAACATGGCGAATATGAGCGTGCATCATGGGTATTAAAGGCTATTGATTTAGAATCAAGTTCTTGCAAGTGTATGGAGACTCGGCTTTGGTGATCGGTAAGATTAAGGCGAGTGGGATACGAAGCATCCGATCTTATTCGTATTAGAGCATGTTACGAGTTTGATCCCTTACTTGAAGAGTTACTTTCGATCACGAGAAGAGTGGTTGAGGCAGCATTAGCTACTATGTCGTCTATGTTCAAGTCGGATGGGACAGGCTCCCGGATCATCATTGAGAAGTTCGGCAGCCAACATTGTTATGAACTTGATACTGAGCGAAACCTTGGTACTCGGTGAATAGGTATCTTGAGACTCGGGAATATCCCGAGGGCATCATCAATGATAAGAAGTTTTTGAGAAGGTTTGCATCCAAATTCTTCCTCAGCAATGGCATCTTATACAAGCGCAACCACGACTTGTGCTTACTCCGCTGTGTAGACCGGAAAACAGCGGAACGAATCATGGAAGAATTGCACGAAGGCACATTCGGTACCCACTCCAGTGGACATACGATGGCTAAGAAGATTTTGAGAATAGGTTACTATTGGTCCACCATGGGCGGTACATCGCACTCGCTCGATCTTGTCACAAATGCCAGATATATGTAGACAAAGTGCATGTACCTCTAGTACCTCTGAATGTTCTAACGGCTCCTTGGCCTTTTGCAATGTGGGGCATTGACATGATCGAGAAATCAAGCCCTGACTTCAATGGACATCATTTCATCCTTGTGGCAATTGACTACTTTACCAAGTGGGTAGAAAGCGACCTCGTTTGCATCATTACCAAGAATGTTGTGGCTCGATTCATCAAACATAATCTTATCATCGGTATGGCACTCTCGAAAGGATTATCACGGATAACGGCTCCAATCTCAACAACAAGATGATCACTAAGCTCTTGATTCAAGATCAAGCATCACAACTCTTCTCCTATCGGCCTAAGATGAATGGCGCGATGGAAGCCGCCAACAAGAACATTAAGAAGATTATCAGAAAATGACGGTGACTTACAAAGATTGGCATGAGATGTTACCATTTGCTCTTCATGGTTATCGCTTTCTGATTATGAACATCAACGAGCAACCCCTTCTCTCTTGTATACGGTATGGAAGCGGTCCTACCAATCGAGGTTCGAATACCCTCAACTAGAGTTCTCAGGGATGCGAGCTAAGTGAAGACAATTGGATTCAGACTCGCCTTGACCGGATCAACTGATTGATGAGAAGCGACTCGCATCCATACGCCATGGACAAATCTATCGAAGCGAATGATCGAGCATTTAACAAGAAGGTCAAGCACCGAGTCTACGGTCGGTGATCTAGTAGTCAAGCGCATCATTCTTCCACAAGGTGATCGAGGGCAAATGGACTCCCACCTCGAGGGACCGTTGTAGTCAAGGCCGTATTTTCGGTAGACTATGATACTTAGCACCATGGATGGTGAAGACTTCCCACACCTGTGAGGCGGAGACATAGTCAAAAATACTACGCATAAATGAGACCGCTAGGTCGGTGACCTAGGCAAAAATAAGGCATCTGGCGAACCAAAAGGGTTCGGGCAAAGTTAAGGATATATACAAAACATGTACACTCGGCGTCGAAAACACGAAAAGGCGGCTTGGGCAAAAAGGGTATCGGTGGTGAAAAGAAGAGGCGGTCTAGGCAAAGTTAGGGATTTAAGCGTGTATGTCTCGTCCGGATCACCTATCTGAGACTACTATCGGCATTCAAGATTCAAATGGCGACGTCAGTCTACTCACTTTCTCTGTGATGGGGAGATGAGATAGTTGAAATATATGAGTACTAGCATAGTTGGAACTTAAGATTGTTTCCGCATAGCTTTTTACTTTCGTGTATACAAACTACTTGGCCATACGCCTTTCAAATAAATACAAGTTCTTTCTTTACAATTTTGCTATTGTTGTTTGCATAAAGTCCAACGTTTGCTTTGAATGATTATATGCATCTAACAATAAAAATCTATTCACAAACATGCGAAAAAGAACATCAAAGTAATTACTACGGGCTCTAGGAATTGAGATGCGATGAAAGTCACCAATGCATTTCCCCACGAGCATGATCCCGGAGATGTCACTCACCACAAAACCTTCCCGGCAAAGAAGAAGGGACCCCAGCGGTGATTCCACTCAACAATCGGGCCACACCCATCTTGAGCAATAACACTTCATCGGCCGAGGTGTTTATCCCAAGAATATCTCTCAACAATTTCTTTTCTCCAGTAGTATCGGACTTGAAACTTGGTCGAGATAGTGCAGGAGAAACCTACATCCTTTTTCCCAGAGAGATCTGACGGGCCCCAGATCCTTCTAACTTCGGTCTCCGGCAACTATCAAATGCTCTCGGTAGGATTTACATAAAATCGGTGAGTACCTCCATTCTCCCAGCAGGGTTTATGTATGAGATCCTCAACAACGTGTTTCTCGATCTCTACCATCCTCAATGGTATCTACCATCCTCAACAAAGTTTTCTTTCTTCTTAGGGTTTCCGTCCCCAAACAGAAGTCTGAAATCTCCAAGCAGAACATCCACATCTTCTTCAAGATGGATATGTTTTGAAATACCACAACATTTATCATTCATACATTTCTCATATATGCATATGTCATTCATACACATCGTCATGCATCATTCCTTGCATAAGACTAATCAATATTCTATCAAAATTTCTCTTGTTTTCTCCAAAACAGGTGAAAAATCGCCACACAAAACGGTCCAAGATTAATGCCCGAATCGAACGGAAAACTATCGAGCGAGTCCTAGTTGTCCTCCGACAAGCGGTCGGGATTAACCGAATCGAGACGGAAAACTATCGAGCGACCGCCCTTGTTGTCCTCCGACAAGATCCAAGATTAATACAGAATCGGATGGGAAAACTATACGAGCGATCACAAGTTATCCTCCGAATAGGCGGTGGATCAATGCCGATGCACAACGGGAAGCTATCCACATTTTGCCAACTACATTCCCAGGTAGTCGGCCACGAAGAACTATTACTCATTCTTATTATCAACAACAACTCTGTCAGCGTGCGACTCGGTTGCCTTGGATGGCATCTTAAGCCCATCTCGACTACTTGTCAACATTCTCGCCTTGAATCTTTGTATTTGGTTAAAAAACCAATACAAACCAATAACTTCATTCAAAGATGAGCACGAATTCTAACGTAAGACTCCCTCCGGATGGCATCTTAAGCCCATCTCCATCCCTTTTCACTTCCAGAAACATCTACAGAGCCTAGCGTAATGCTCACTCCTCAGCACCGACCTTTCCAGATGGCATCTTAAGCCCATCCCCGTCAATTCTGCTATCAACAATCTCAAGTCTAGCATGCGACTCATCCCCCAGCGAAGTCTCCAACTTCTCCAAATGGCATCTGTAAGCCCATTCCTGCATCATCAGCCAACCACGAATGCAAATTTTCAGGTGTACTCGAGTGTTCAATCATCTTACCTCCGGTCTCGAAAAGAACATGCCAATCTAACCCTTCGATTACAAGAAGATTGAGCAGGGGCAGTGTCATACCCAAAATTTTCCCTCCATCTTCTCAAGATATTCCATACATCCATACTCGAGGTTTCTTCAATGGTTGATCGGACAAACCTCTCTGACAATCAATCCAAACTAGGGTTTGGTATTTCTCGAATCAAGATGGACTTCAACATCTCAATGGTCTTCATGCCTCCTCATATGCTTCAAAGATTCTCCATGTCAAGTTTCAAGCCTCACAGTCAAGTTTCCTCGGACAATTGCTCGGATGGTTGAAAATCGGTTGTATTGGACAAAAAGTCAAGCTGTGGTCAACATCTGTCAAACTTCATAATTTTGGTCAACATCCTCATTTTGAAGTTAAATTCATCATTTGATCAAGGGTTGATCATGATTATTTAAGAAAACTCAAGATTTGCTCGAAAGTCAAACTTTCTAAATTAGGGTTTCGGTGAAAAGTCAACCAAACTTTGGTGAGCATAACTTCTTCATACTTTCTCAGAAATTTTCCATCACCTCTTGTTTTGAAGGAAATTCAATTCTCTACAACTTCATGTCTCACAAGAATGTTCAAAAATGCTTCATTTGGAAGGTATGGATCAAAATATTACAGGTCCTTTTCAAAGTCAACAAAAGTCAACATTTTGTTTTGAAGATATATTGAGAATGGAAACTCAATTGAGATGAAACCGAAGAGGTTGGTTAGAGGACTCTTAGAGCTTTCCAAAAGTCCAAGAACACTAAAAATGTGGAAAATTGAGCAAGATACACCATTCACAAGTTGGGCAATTTTGAAGAGATGCACAAAGAGATACTTCTAAAATCAAAAATTTGCAAATGGGCTTACTTTTCTTCATCCAAACTTGTTCCTTATACAATTAGGAATATCAAGCCCAATGCCACAAATTTTTATTTTATTTTTCTATTTAATTTGTATTTTATTCATTTAAATACAAATTAAATTCAAAATAAAGTATAAAATCAAAATTAATTGCAAATTTGATTTTTCTCTCTTCCTTGAGATCCAACAACCCAATAAAGCCAGCAAATTTCGTAATTTGATTGGATATGGCAAGATTGATTGAAATTGATCAAAGAAGAAAATTTGATTTGGTACAAAATCAAATATATTTTGCATTGATTGATGATTGATTCTTTCTCAAATCGGCTCAATTCCATCTACTATATATATACAATACATGCCACACAATTAGGGTAGAAAAATTGGTGGAGAAACCCTATTCAAACTCAAAAATCATGCCATACAAGTTACTAGCGACTGGTTTTAGCTCGATTCAATGGATTCCAAGCATCAAAACACATTCCTTGATACCTCTGAATCGATCAGACCTTCACATTATCCAAAACATCAAGAATTGAGAAATCACGATTTGGTTTGTTCATACTTTTTGAAATTTGAATTACATTTATCATGCATTATTAATGTGTTTTGATGTTTGTTTGTTACTTAGAACAAGGTTTACAAGCTTTGGGTCATCAATTGAGTTTTCGTGACCAAAAACACGATATATGCCATGTTTAGGGTTTCGGTTCGATTTGGGCTTCTCAAATTAGGATAAATTGGACCAACCGATGCCATCAGGATGATCGATGGACCAAGACGAATCGAACCATGGCTTTAGATTTCATTTATATTACACATGTGTGATTTTTGATTTAGCAGGGGTTATAGCGTCGAACCAAAGCCGACGCAAAATTCCCAGAATTTGAATAGAAGAAGATGAAGTTTGGCGCGGGGACGATGTAGCCTGGAGGTGACACTTGTTCTTAATCTACTCGCTCCGGTTTCCAAACAGTAACGCGCGCTGGCATAGTTGGTCATGGCTTGGGTGTGTGAAAGCAGATTCGATTCTCACCAGGACCATTTATTTTTCTTCTTCTTACAAACTAACTATTTTCTTATTTTTCATATTTTCTTTTTCTTTAATATTTTCATGCATTTTAATTTAATTTCAATAATTCTTATCATGCATTTAAAAATACCAAAAAATATTTTTCTATTTGCATTATTTCCAGAAAATGTTTATTTAATTTATAAAATTAAAAAATATTATTTTGCATGCGTATTTAATTTAATTGTTAATTTATCATTTAAATCACTTTTAATTGATTTTCAATTATTAAATTACCTCCAAAAAATCCCAAAAAATTATTTTAGCATATTAATGTTATTTCCAGCATGAAATATTTTTCTCATTTAAAAATCATTATTTATGCTAACATTTTTCTCTTATTCGATTTCCTCGTATTTTTCGATTCCTCATTTTTTACAAGTTATCCCGTTTCGGACGATTTCTTTTTATCGTTTTCTTTTCTCCAATTATGTAATTGCTTATGGGATGTAATAGTTTTAATTAGGGTTTTTATTTTCCGCAAGTTTAAATTATGTATCTGCCCCAAAGCCATGTAATAGCGTAGGATTTATCTTTCCGCATTTAGATCCGCATTTTAATTTCCGCACCTATAAGCGCTAGTAATTAGGTGTATGGCAAGATAAAATTGAACAATAGCTCACTCTAATTTTCAAGATAACATGTATCTGAATCAACACACTCTTTCACACACGCACCCCTTAGGGTAATTCTCTCTCGTTGCCTTTACCAATCCAAATATGGTCAAGTCCCTCGAACGTAGAGGTATTCTAGCACCGTTGCCTTCAAACAAATCATCATAGTCCCCGATACAAAGATCATAGACCCACGATGTCGCCTCCGAATACATGATCTTGACCCTCGATTGTCGCCTACGAAAAATGATGATAGTCCTTGAATGTGCTAGGATACTTATTACAAGTTGCCTTCTTTGACCATCCGATGTCCTTGAGATGTCCGCTTACATCCAACGAATGGAGTTACGTACCAACTAATGGTATGGATAGCGCTATTCTAAAGGCGTAAATAACCAAAAGCGACCAATTTTGAGTAGGTAATAAGACTTTTAGTTGCTTGCTCAATCAAAATACTTTTCACACCTCACACTTTTGTCAAAGTTCAAACTCTTTTCAAAATGAAACATTTGAACACTTTGTACACATTCCTACATGAATCATTACAAAGTCAAAGTGAAATGCCTTTTCAAAACATTTGTCAAACACACAAAAGCACAATTTTAAAGTGATCTAAGAGCAACTAAGGCCGTAGATAACTACGGATGGAAAGGGTGCTAATACCTTCCCTTTTCATAACCTTCTCCTTACTCGAGAATCTAACGAAGGTCTTTTACGTACTTTTTACCTTCCCTTAATTGGATAAAAGAAAAGTCGGTGGCGACTCTTGCTATCCGCACATTTGCGATACAAAAACCTACAAAGTCAGTTCACGTGTTACAATATGCACAATTATGAATTTTATGAATAATGTATGAATGATAGATGTTGTGGTATTTCAAAACATATCCATCTTGAAAAAGATGTGTATGCTCTGCTTGGGGATTCCTGGCTTCTGTTTGGGGATGAGAACCCTGAGAAGAAAAATAATCTCGATTTCTCCGATGCTTTATCGACCAAGTCTTGAGCCTAGATATTGTTGAGGATGGTAGAGATCGAGGCAGCTTTCGAGGATCTTGTGTATAGACCTGGGGAAAAAATTAGGGCGCTCTTTGGGGATCTTGTGCATAGATCCTGTTGGAAACACTTAGTAGTCTTTGGGAGGCAAGGTTAGAAAGATTTGGAGCACTCGAAATCTGGTGGGGAATAAAAGATGTAGGTTTCCTCCGATGCACTATCTGACCATGTTTCAAGTCTAGATACTGCTGCTGCTGGGGAGGTGATGATTGCTGAGAGATATTTTGCTAGGGATACCTCTGCTGGTGATGAATCGTTACTGCTTGGAGGCTGATGTAACATGGCTTAGTTGAGTGGAATCATTGCTCGGGGACCAACGTGATGAAGCCTGGAATGTCGGGACGGTGGAGAAAATCGTACTCTTTTGGGGAGATTTCGTGATGAGTGACATCTCTGTGGGGATTGTACTCTGCAGGGGAACATATTGGTGACTTTCGTCGTCATCTCAATTCCTAGAGCCTGTAGCAATTACTTTCGTATGTTCTCTTTTCGCATGTTTGCAAATAAATTCTTATTGTCAGATGCATATAATCATTCAAAGAAAGCGTTGGACTTTATGCAAATAACAAATAGCAAAAATTGTAAAGAGAAAGAACTTCGTATTTATTTGAAATGTATGGCCAAGTGGTTTGTACACAAGAAAGGTAAAAACTTATGCGGAAACAATCTCGTTAAGTTCCAACTATGCTAGTACTCATATATTTCGACTATCTCATCTCCTTGCTGTCAGTAGAAAGTGAGTGAATTGATTTTTCGCCATTTGAACCCGGAATTCTGATAGTAGTCAGGAAGTATGTGATCTGGACGAGACATAGTCGTGCGCTTAAATCCCTAACTTTTGCCTAGACCGCCGCCCGGGTTTTATCTGGGATACCTTTTTGCCCAAGCCTCCTTTGTAGGTTTCGACTTGCCGGTGTACATGTTTGTATATATCCTTAACTTTTACGAACCCTTTTGGTTCGCCGAGGATGCCCTTATTTTGCCTAGGTCGATCGACCTAGCGGGTCTCTTTATCGTAGTATTTGTTGACTATGTCTGCGTTCACGGGGTGTCGAAGTCTTCGCCATCCATGGTGCTAAATATCATAGCTCCGGAAAATCTTCTTGACTACGAATGGTCCCTCGTGGTGGGAGTCCACTTGCCCACAGGATCACCTTGTGGAAGGATGATGTGCTTGACTACGGATCTCGACTTGGTAGACTCGGTTGCTTGACTCTTTTGTTGAATGCTCGATCATTCGCTTTTGATAGATCATCCATGGAAAATGGATGCGAGTCGCTTCTCATCAATCAAGTTGATCGGTCAAGGAGGTTTGGATCAATCGTCTTAGCTATCTACGTGTCTGGAGGACTCTAGTTAAGGGTATCCGAACCTCGATTGGTAGGGCTTCCATACAGTATACAAGAGAAGGGGTTGCCCTGTGATGTTTGTACTATAGTCGATAACCATGAAGAGTGAATGGTAACATCTCATGCCAATCCTTGTAAGTCCTTTGTCATTTTCTATATAATCTTCTTAATGTTCTTATTGGCGGCTTCCTGCGCCATTCATCTTAGGCCGATAAGGAGAAGAGTTGCGATCTTTGGATCTTGAGCTGCGTGCGAGTTCGGTGATCATCTTGTTGTTGAGATTAGAGCCGTTATACGTGATAATCCTTTCGAGAGTGCCATATCGACGAGATAAGATTATGTTTGATGAATCGAGCCACAACATTCTTGGTAACAAATCTCGACAGTGCCTCTACCCACTTGGTGAAATAGTTAATTGCCACAAGGATGAAGCGATGTCCGTTGGAAGGCTGGGCTTGATTTCTCCATCATGTCAATGCCCATTTGCAAATGGCCAAGGAGTAGTTAAAACATTGAGCTTGGAGATACGTGAACTTTGTCGGCATAAATCGGCATTTGTGACAAGACCGAGCATATCGGTGACAATCGGCTTCCATGGTGGACCAATAGTAACTTGTTCTCAAAATATTCTTAGCCATTGTATGACCACTGGAATGAGTACCAAATGCGCCTACGTGTTCCATGATCGTTCTATTGTACGGTCCACACGGAGTAGTCACAAGTCATGATTGCATTTGTATAAGATGTCGTTCTTGAGGAAGAATTTGGATGCAAACCTTCTCAGAACTTCTTATCATTATGAGATGCCCTGCGAGATATTCCGAGTCTCGAGATACCTCTTTCGTCGTGAACCAAGGTTTCTCTTACGTATCAAGTTCACAACAATATCTTTGGTTAGTCAAACTTCTCAATGATGATGCAGGGAGCCTCGTTGTCCCATCGACTTTGATTCTCTTCTCGTGGAATGTGATTGAAAGTGATATCTTGAGTAGGGGATCAAAATCAAAACATGCTCTCGTCTGGAATGAGATTCGGATGCTTCGTGTCCCTCACCTTAATCGACTAATCACTAGAAGAGTCTCCGTACACTTGTAAGAACTTGATTCTTAAGTCAATAGCAACTTTAATACCCATGATGCCGCTTCTTATTCGGCCATGTTGTTCGTACCTTTGAAGCAAAAGTCGGCGGTGAATGGCGTTTGTCGCCTTTAGGAGATGTAATAATGGCGCCAATGCCATTGCCAAGTGCGTTCGAGGCTCCATCAAAGACCATGGTCCATCGGGATCCTTGTTCGGTCCTTAAATGCGGGCACAGTTCTTCACAATCAAAACTAGTAAAACATCTTAAATGCGGAAAATCGGTGCATAGGTGATAGTCATATGCGGCGATGAGCCAAATGATCGGCTATTACACTTCCTTTGATCATTTTAAAGTGTCTTGGATGTCGTATTCGGTCAAGATCCTTTGCCATCTTGCTATTCTTCGGGAAGAGCTGGTTTCTCGAATATGTATTTTATCGGATCCATCTTGAAATCAACAAGGTAGTGTGAGTCAACACATACTATCTTAGTCGTGACGACCCAACAGCGCAAGTTTTCTCGGTTGAGTATCTTGTTTCACGATCGGTAAACTTTGCTAAGGTAGTATATTGCATACTCTTTTCGACCAGACTCGTCATGTTGCTAACACACACCCATTGAGTTCTCCAATCTTGTCAGTACATGATAAGAGTCTTACTTGATGACATCGGGATAGGAGGATTTTGTAGGTACTCCTTGATTTTGTCAAAGCGATAAAATCGTCGTTCCATTCTACCACTTGATCTTTCTTGATAACTTGAAGATTGGCTCACAAGTAGCGATTAGATGTGCAATGAATCGGCAATGTAATTCAATCGTCCCGAAACCTCGACTTCTTTCTCGGTGCGGGGGGCATTTCTTGAATAGCTTTAACCTTGGCGGGGTCGACTTGATACCTTTACCATGACAACAAACCTAGGAGCTTACGGATCGACTCCAAAGGTGCACTTGTTGGGGTTAAGTCTCGATCGGTACTTCTTGATCTATCAAGCAGTTTAGTAGATGATCAAGATGTTCTTCTTGATGCGTGACGAGCTATCATGTCGTCGGCGTAGACCTCTATCTCGTGATGAATCATGTCATGAAATAATGTCACCATGGCACAACGATAAGTGGCGCCCGCGTTTTAGTCCGAGCGGCATGACCTTGTAGCGAGTGCCTTGTGTAAGCAGTAGTCTTCTCCATGTCTTGAGGCCATTTTGATCGTTGTATGGGAAACAATCCATGAAGGAAGACCTTGTCTTTGGCGGTGTTGTCAACGAATATCAATATGAGGAAGTGGAAAATCGTCTTTCGGACTCGCTTTGTTCATATCTACGTAATCCACACATTCGTACCTTGCCATCCTTCTTAGGTATGGGTACCACATTTGCGACCCATTGCGGATAGGAAATGTGACTAGAAAGCAAGCGTTGAACTGTTTCATGACTTGACTTTGATTTTCTCGACATCTCGGGACGCGTCGGCGAACCTTACATTTCCTTTGGGAAAACCTTCTTTTATCGGCAATCGGTGCACCACAATATCAATGTCTAAACTGGCATGTCTTAGTATGACCAAGCAAAAACCTCGATGTAGTCTCATAGCATCAGAACCAATCTTTCTTTAACTTGCTCTCAAGACCTGCTCTATCTTGATCTCTTTTACATCTTCATCGATGCCAGTTCACAACTTCACTTGCTCTTGTGTGGTGTATAACTCGTTCTTCTTGTTGTAGCAATCGGACAAGTTCTCGGCACTTCACAATCTTCCTCACCTTCGTCTTGACTTGGTAGATCGGATTATCGAAGTCATATTTAGCAATAGCATAGCATGTTATCAACGAGATTCGGGTGATTCGCGGTGTATCACGTGGGTGTGTGTAAGAAACATATAGCTTTTGAAGGGGTGATAAAGTAAAGAAAGCAACAATTAAATGCAAAAGTCCAACGATTTTATTGAATGAAAATATGCAAATGACGGATAATAACCCTACAAGCGAGCCATGATGCCGGGCAAGGCACTAGGCTTTAGAGTTTATTGTTCAAAACATAGAAAGCGAAAAGCAAAACAAAAACAAGAGCAATTACTTACATCTAAAGGAGATTGGTATGGCGTCTTGATCTTCCAATTCTTTGAGTCCGTAGTCGAGGGTTGGGAAGATCTACTAGCGATGTCGAAGTCGTTGTAGTCTTCTATAACATGGATTCCATTAAGGTGTGGAAAGGAAGTTTGCCGCACGTTCGCGTATCATCTTGACCTTTGATGGTGAAGCTAAACGTCTTATCGGTTGAAAGGGAGATCGGGGCTGACCCCAAATAATCTTGCCTCTTTCTTCAGCGGCTTGAGCATCCTTTAACGAGGCCATCCTAAGCGGAACTTGTGTAACCGGGAGGCAGGAGAGTCATGGGCATGACTCTAGGGATTGTTTCAAAAGCTTGAGTCTCGAAGAATTCACCCTCCACCTCGAGGTATCGGAAAATGAATGGTGACCATATATTCTTCTTCACCACATCTGTAACAACCTTCCCTTTCAAGGGTATTTCGACGATGCAAGGTAGAGGTATGACACCCCCCATGTATCCAGGCGTTCAAGTAGGCAAGAAGTAAATTTGGACGGATGTCCATGACAAAAGTGGAATCAAAAGTGGAACCGACTTTACGGTAGAATGAGCTCTCAATCTTGTTCGTTTAGAACCATCAAAAGCTCTCACAATTATGTCCTTGGTTTGAGACAGGTCCTTCAACATCAAGTCAATCAAAAGCGGTCTTTGGTAGGATATTGAGGCGGCGGTATCCACCAAAACATGAGACAATGTAGTGCCCTTGCATTCAACGAGAGATGTGCAAGGCTTTGTTGTGTTCCTTCCATGAGTCAAATCGGCATCGGAGAAACCTAGGCCATTGTTGGCAGCCGGCTAGCAATACAAACTTCAAATTGATCGATAGTAGTGTCTTGCGGTATGTGAGCATTCTTGAAACTTCACCAAGGCTTTAGCATGAGCCTCGAGCACAAGCGAGCAAGCATGGAGATCTTGGGCAGTCATCCCAGCTGTTCCACAACATTGTAGTCACTCTTCTTGATAATCTTGAGACTTTCCTCCATTTCTCGTTTGGAGGTGTCTTTATAACTTCCTTTGGTACTACTTTGACGGGATGAGCTCTTGGTTCTTTCCCTCTAGTCTAGGAAACCGTTGAATAGGCGGAATCGTTTGAGTCATGATGTCTTTGGAGGAGACATTTACGGAGAGAATACTCTTCAGGTTATGGTCACCTTACTTGATCCGGTGATGTTGTCGATGTCAGGAATGGTAGCTTCAACTATAAGATCTTCAAAGGTCAGAGGGTCTTGCTTAACGCCATGATATTAAACATCAGCTCCATAATTCCAAGGAATAGCCTTGTCGGAGGAATATGGCACTGGTCTTGGAGAAGTAATAATGAGAGGTGCCACTCTAGGCACGAGAATCGAGGAAAATCCTTATAGTGTTAACATCGGCATACTCTTACGGAAATCGTCTCCCATCGATCGCCTTAACATCTTCAATAGGAATTTTGTAGCTCTCGAGAGCGATATACTTCACCATGTAATCATACTTTCCACTTGGCTGCCCCAGGTATCCCATGCGAGGATGCAGTTTCATTCCGTCTTGATCTTGATTTCTTAGACATGTCTTCACAGACTCTCCACGGTGGTTTCGAGAATAGTATTTCAGCGGTTATCCATCATGCCTTTGAACCGTCTTCTCAACCAAGCCTGACCATCAGTGCGGATGGGCACCGACAATTCTGGGCATCTGGATTGACATCGGCTTGACAACTTCTTCTTCTGATCATCGGAGGAATGGTCAAGTCATCTATGTTGAAAACATAAAGTTCTCAATAGCATTGGAACTTTTGTCATGGTTAGGCATAGGCGCGTTGATCACATTCGGTCTCAACGGAGGATCGAACTCAATCCTTAGCTTCATCATATCTTGAATCTTGTTCTTGAGCCCAATAGTTGTCGATGTCGTGCTACGGGCTATTGGAGTGGTAAGCACACTTAGCATTAGGATTGTATCTCGGAGAGAAGTGTTGACACTGAGGAGGATCCTTCAAAGCAATCGACTCTACTTTCAACATGTGTTGCAAGGCTTGCGACAACGGCATGTTGATCTTAAACTTGTCTTCGTGGCGTTACGGCTATCTCGTTGTCTTCTTGAGGTTGTCTTGATGTAGGATTAGAGATCCTGGCGCCTCCACAGTTGAGCACGGTCGGTCTTGGCTCGGCTTTTCGACCATACACAACATTAGTTTCTTTCTTACCACCAAAAGATCTCTTCACAGCATTTGAAGATGACTCTATCTGAATCTTTCCACTCTTGATACCGGCTTCAATACGCTCTCCTGTCAATATCATTCGGTGAATCCGTGAAGAGTTTCCAATCAGATGATTGAAGAATGGGCCTGTCAGTGTTCCCATAAACATATAAACCAACTCCCTATGGGACAAGGGTGGTTGAACTCTTCTGTTAGATCTCTCCATTTACGAGCATACTCCTTGAACTTCTCATCACGACCCATAGACATGCTCTTGGTTGCATGCAGTGGGTGCCAATTCGACATTGTACTCATCTTGCATGAAAGCATATGCCAAGTCACTCAAGTAGAATACGGTCATTCTCTGGTGATAATACCACTCCAATTGAGTCCGGACAAACTCTCTTGAAAATAATGCATCCTGACTTTCATCATCGGTGTGGGGTTGATCTTGAACATAGGATTTCAAATGCGACGGGACAAGAAATGCCATCATATTTGGCAAAGTTGGAACTTTGAACTTGGGAGGAATCACCACACCGGGACAAGACTCGAAATCATCAAAATTAAGCCGGACATCTTGATTTTCCACGGCATTGAGACGGTCTTCAAGTTGCTTGTACTTGTCATCTTCATCAATCTTGGTCATTATCATAGTGATCTTCTCTGTATTTCGAGGCTCATGGCATCCGTCATTACCCTTGACACTTCCTCGATCTTGACACTTACGAGAGCTCTATCAGGCTAACAACTTTAGGACCACCTTTGTAGCGTCGCCCATGTTAAGAACACCAGCGTCCTCCTCTTTACATTGATGAGTTTCTTGGATCTTCTTGGCCTTGGACCAAGCTAGTGAACATCTCACTGGGCCGAGCATTACGAGCACAGATCTTTGTGATCTGTTCAAGAGCCATTTACGCTAAAATAAATAGCGAGAGAATGAGAAAACCAATCTTCAATGTACATTATGAGATGTTATGCTATGATATCGATGTTTATGCAAATGCAATGCAATGTTTTCAAGGACCTTAGGAATTTAAATTTGTTAAACAAACACGAACAAACATTTATTAGTTCTCTTTTTATTCTCTTTTCTTTTTAAGTACAAAAGATAGTTCGAAACAATAATATAAAAGAACAAAAATCCTAGAGCTCTAAGTCTCCATGGGCGCTTCCTCTTGGTGCCGAGGTAGGCGTTGATGTTTCGCTCCTTGTGAAGTAGCTTGGTCAACTCTAGTACCTTCTTCTCACTTGCATAACACGAGCTTGAATGTATCCTTTCTTCTTTTAGTTGAATCTAGGACCTCTTCAAGTCTTCAAAATCGTAGGCATGTCAGATGTAGAAACGGTATAGAGTCGTCACCTATAGCAGTTTCCATAATTCTTGGTAGAGCAGTGAATGGCATCATGAGGTTTTGAGCTCGAGCTCGCACCCATTTGAGGTAAGGTTCCCAAGGAATGGAGTTCTAGTGCCCCAAAGTCTTGGTATCGATCTTCTTTACCATGCCCCGTGTATGAACCTTCGGTAATTAGGAGATCGTGGTTGTAGTCGAACACAATATCTTGGAGAAGCATATCATGTGGACCATCTCTTGAGCAAAACCAAACGACGTAGAGCTAAAGAAGGGTTGTAAGTAATACCTCCCTTATACCAAGGAGTGGTACATTGGGAACTCTCCTGGCAGCTCAATGAATGTGAAGTTCTTTTGAGAGAAAAGACACCAACGGATATCTGAATGAGAGAGTGACATTAGTCTTTGAGACCACTTCAACCTTTGCTCGTTCTTCAAAACTGATGGAGGAAGGTGCGAAATAAGCCACCTGGAAAGTAACGGTATACAACACATGAGAGTTCCTTGTCTTTTGATAGTACAAGTGTGGAGAATGTAGGATGTCTCCAAGTAAAGTAGGCCGAGGATTGCGGGTAAGAAACAACTTGATGGCGTTGACATCTATGAATTGATCCGAGTTAGGAAATAGAACCAAAACATAGTTTAGCAAGGCCACAATGTCTTCAAATGCATGGAAACTCATAACTTTGAGGAATTCTCGGGCTTTCTTAATCAGAAACTTAGCAAGTAAACCCTTAACTCCGCTTCTTGTTTCCCAATTGGCTTCATGTACGGCGCTTTAGGTGTAATCTTGATCACGATGTCTTCGTACCTAGGAACCTTTTCTAAACGGTGAATGGCATTTGGTCAAGAATAGGTATCCCAAGTAGCTCAGAGAATTCTTCCAAGGTAGGCACCAACTAATAATCTAGGAATGTAAAGCAATGGTGTTTCGGATCGAAGAACTAGAATAGGACATGCATCATATCTTCTTCAAATCTGGAGATAACCAAGTCAAGTAGATAACCATGTCTTTTGATGAACTGGGCATGATCAGGAATCTCTGAAACCAATTCTTTGAGTTGAGAAGGTATACCATGAAGTTGATTCGGATAGTCTTTCTAGAAGCCATAATCCTACAAAGCGAGCAAAGATAAATCCCTAGGTCCTTGAAATAGTTAGAAATGATATGCAATACGATGATGTCATGATGTCATGTTTAGCAAGCACAAACAATTCACACAATGAGCCTAGGTTTAAGGCTTGCATGAGGTATAGGTGTCTACCCTACCAAAAGTTTGAGTTGGTTCATCTGTCCTATAATAATGTAGGGTTCTAGGAATCTCATATCATTGATCTTTCTTGTAGGCGTTTATTTCAATCGACTACCAAGTGGTCGACCGAAAATATCCCAAAAGTCTGATCTTAATGAGCGTAGTATCGAGCATCAGCCAACCTTAGTCTGCACCAAAGCTGGCCATCTCACTACCTTCTAATGGCTAAGATGGGTCAATTAAGGTTCTAAAAGTTTAGTTAGTCTTGATGACACCACGCGAAGCCAAATACTATCCTCAACTTGGAAATCAAGAATATCGGGACATCAAGTGTCACACTAACGTAGCCATCATGTTGACCGTTTTGATATCGTCTAACAGTCATGACGATTTATTGCTACTTACCTAAAAGGAAACTGGATCCGGTGTAGGATCCCCACAATATAATACCCAAGCAGCCCTTAAAGATAAAGCAAGCAAGTCAAGCGAAGCGATAAAGTGATCTTGAAATCCCTAAGGCATTCTCTCTTTAGGGTGTCTCCCTGATGCTTGATTACATGTCTGATGGCCGACTTTGAGATTTTGTATCGCAAATGTGAGGATAGCAAGAGTCGCCATCGACTTTTATTTTATCAATTAAGGAAGGTGAAAAGAATAGGAAAAGACCTTCGTTATATTACGAGTAAGGAGAAGGTTATGAAAAGGGAAGGTATTAGCACCCTTTCCATCCGTAGTTATCTCACGGGCACTTAGATCATTTTAAAAAATGTGCTTTACGTAGGTTTGACAAAAATGTTTTGAAAAGGCATTTCGCTTTGACTTTGTAATGATTCATGTAGGAATGTATACAAAGTGTTTGGAAATGTTTTGTTTTTGAAAAGAGTTTGAACTTTGACAAAAGTGTGAGGTGTAAAAATATTTTGATAGAGCAAGCAACTTAAAGTCTTATTACCTACTCGAATTGGTCGTTTCGTGTTATTTTACTTTCCTTTAGAATAGTGCTATCCATACCATTAGTTGATAGGTAACTCTATTCGTTGGATGTAGAAGGGACATTCGAAGGGACATCGTATGGTCATAGAAGGCAACTTGTAGAAGTATCCTAGCACATTCGAAGGGACTATCATCATTTTTCGTGGCGACAATCGAGGTCAAGATCATGTATTCGTAGGCGACATCGTGGGTCTATGATCTTTGTATCGAAGGGACTATGATGATTTGTTTTGAAAGGCATTGATGCTAGGATACCTCTACGTTCGAGGACTTGACCATTTGTATTCGTAAAGGCAACGAGAGAATTACCTTTAAAGGGTGCATGTGTGAAGGTGTGTTGATTTCGGTATTATATCTTGGAATTATGAGTGATCTATGTCCAATTTTATCTTGCCATACATGCCTAATTACTAGCGGTTTATAAGGTGCGAGAAAGTAAATGCGGAAAGATAAAGTCCTCGCTATTACATGGCTTTGGGGAGATACATAATAGGAGGTGGAAAATAAAGTCCTAATTAAACTATTACATCCCATAGGCGGTTACATAATTGAAAAGAAAAAAAGCAAGAAAAATCGTCCGGCGTTACAACACATAGCAGATACATAATCGAAAAGGAAGAAAATTGCATAAGAGGAAAATGTTAGTAAAAACAAATATTTTGAATGAGGAAAAAGGTTTTGTGTTAGTAATGACATTAATATGATAAGATAAATTTTTGGTAATTTTTGGAATTGATTTGATAATTAAAAAACAATTAAAAGTCATTTAAACGATTAATTAGTAATTAAATTAAATATGCATGCAAAAATAATAATTTTAATGCTAAAAATTTAATAAACATTTTTCTGATGATTATGCAAAAAATAAATATTTTTGGTGTTTTTTAGATGCATGATAAAAATATTTGAAGATAAATTAAAATGCATGAAAAATATTAAAGAAAATAAGAAAAATATGTTAGTTTTGTAAAGTTGCAAAAAGAATTGCCATGGCTGGGAATCGAACCGGGGTCCTTCTGGTGACAGCTCATACTCCCTTGCCTTAACCACTGAGCCAAAGCGCGTTTGGTGTCAACAAATTGAAACAAAACTGTTTTAAACGAAATTGAATCCTGGCCATTCAAATCACGCGCGAAGAACATCATCTTCTTCATTTGAATTTCTGGAAACTTAGCGTCTAAGTTCGGCTATAACCCATAATTCAAAACTCCATACAAACAATATAAATGGATTGTGAGTACATGCATCGATTGCAAATTGAATTCTAAACACACTAGTGGCATTCATTTGGTCCAATTTTTCCGTTTTAAGGAAACCCTAAATTGGTTCAGAAAACCCTAGTCATGGTATATTTCGAATCAGGCCATGAAAATGCAATTGGATTGTCCAGAAATCTTGCAAACTTCAAACTAAACACAAAGCAAACATCAAAACACGTTAAAAATGCATGAATGACAAAAATCGAAATTTGAAAAAAGTATGAACAAACCAATCGTGTTTTCTCAATTTTGATGTTTTGAGAGATGTAAAGGTGCAGGCGATTCTAGGGACTCAAGGAATCTGTTAGGATGCTTAGAATTGGTTGAATCGAAGCAAAACTAGGGCTGCCACTTGCTTGAAAACACGTTTTTACTTAGGTTAGGGTTCTTTTGAGCAATTTTTACATCCTTGTTCATGTTGTATGCATTGTACATTTATAGTAGATGGATTTTGGGCTGATTTAAGGAACAAATAATGATCAATCAATGCAAAATTATTTGATTTTGTACAAAATCAAATCTTCATATTGATCCAATTTCTTCAATTTCTTGCCAAATCAATGCAAATTTAGAATTTTCCACTTGTGTGAGTTACTTGGATCTCAAGAATGAGAGAAAAATCAAATTTGCATTTAATTTGATTTTATTCCTTATTTTTTAATTTAATTTGTTTTTAAATGAATAAAATCCAAATTAAATAGAAAAATAAAGACAAAATTTGTGGCATTGGGCTTGAAGGTTCCAAATAAGATAAGGAACAAGTTTAAACCAAGAAAAACTAGGCCCATTTGCAAAATTTTGGATTTTTACAAGTATTTCTCTTTGTGCACTTCTTCAAAAATGCCCAACTTGTGCAAGGTGTATTTTGCTCAATTTTCCACATTTTTGAGTATTCTTGGACTTTTTAGAAAGCTCTAAGTGTTCTCTAAAGAACCTCTTTGGTTTCATCTCAATTGGAGTTTCCATGCTCAATAAATCTTCAAAACAAAAAGTTGACTTTTTGTTGACTTTGAAAAGGACCTGTAATGTTTTGATCCATACCTTCCAAATGAAGCATTTTATGAACATTCTTGTGAGACATGAAGTTGTAGAGAATTGAATTCTCTTCAAACTGAGAGGTGGTGGAAAAATTTATGAGAAAGTATGAAGAAGTTATGCTCAGTCAAAGTTCAGTTGAGTTTTCACTAAAAAACCCTAATTTGGAAAGTTTGACTTTTGTGCAAATCTTGAGTTTTCTTGATGAATCATGATCAACCCTTGATCAAATGATGAATGTAACTTCAAAATGAGGATGTTGACCAAAAATCGGGAAGTTTGTTGTATGTTGACCACAGATTGACTTTTGTCCAATACAATTGATTTTCAACCATCGAGCAATTGTTTGAGAAAGCTGGACTTGTGAGGCTTGAAACTTGACATGGAGATTCTTTGAAGCATATTAGGAGGCATGATGACCATTGGAGATGTTGGAAGTCCATCTGGATATGAGAATAGCCAAACCCTAGTTTGGGTTGATTGTCTAGGAGAGGGTTTGTTTGATCGACCCTGAGGAATCCTTGAGTATGGATGTATAAAATGTCTTGAAAGTAGGAGGAAAATTTTGGGGTATGAGGAGAATGAGCATGTCGATTTGTTCGTTTTGGTCGAAATTTGAAGGAAGTTTATAAGTGGGGAGAGTTAGCATCGTTTTATTTAATATTATATTATATTAATATTTTGAGTTACCCTTTGATGATTATTTTAGCGAGAGAATATTTATATTAATCATTATATCTATTAATATATTTAGCGACGTTTTATTCGGTCCGGTTTTATTCCGTTCGGTTCGATAAAATATTATTCGGACCGATATTTAATTCCCCGGAATTTTGTTAATTAATTGAGTAAATAATGTTATTGGATATTATTAAGGTATTAATTAATAAAAATAAGTTAGGGGTGTGGGGAGCAATGGAAGAGATTGTGTATACACCCTTGTTGCTAGTAAGAATACATATAAACACATTTCCTCAAAGGAGTATTGATCGTGACATTTCTTTTCTATTGCAATTTATTTTTCTTAATTATAGCATTTATTATTATTGTTTTTAATGATTAATGTTTGAAACGATAAAAAATTTCAATTAAAAATAGAGAAACAAGGAGATGTGGCAGTGACTTTTAACTTTTAGGGTTTGCTAAACCCTCTCTCCATTCGGTTTGGGCCTTAGGCGACTAATTTGAATCCGGACTGTTTCCTTCACCACACGGTTGTGGTTTTTAACACCCTCTTGGCGAATTTCTTTTTATTATTATTCCTATCTTTTTAACTAATATTTTTTATAAAATAATACATAATAATTCTGTTTAAATTTAATTTCTATTTTTATATCTATTCTTTTCTCAAATATTTGAAAATACAAAAATAGTTTAGAATTAAATTTCTTTTACCAAGTAGTTTTAGATTTAATCTTGCCTTATTTAATTGTTGAATTATTGTTTATCTCACTTATGGACTTGTAATTTATTTTATCATTCCCCATTTATAATTGATGTATCCCTCTCCCAAAGAACAAATCTTGTAATAATTATCTAGTTTCCATTTATTTTATTTTAATTTAACTATCACTTACACAAAACCAAAAAAAATCATTTTAAACTAATAATTGTAAATCATTTTAACGTAAGTCAACAAAGCTACGAGCGTTGCGATGACCACACATGCACATATCGCTTGATCTGGGCCTTCTACGGTGAGCCTATTTCGATTAATTGTTCCAATTAGTCGTTATAGTAGAACTACCCACTTTGCTAGTACACATGTAATTTAATTATTTTATACTTAGGTTGGCCACCTTGTATGGGCCTTGTCGATTTTATTTGTTATTTACAATTATTCGTTTCTCCTCCATCTCCGCATTGATCATAACCTGATTCTTTCTCCATTCACCAAGCATTTAAAACACTTTCAATAAAAACTCGATCCAATGTCGAGTCTTCTTCTCAAACCTCGATCCAACGTCGAGTTATTTTCAAAAATGAATTTCTACAAAAAGAACATTACGATAAGATTTGTTTTAATTGTTAGATGTTAGCTAACAATTAAAGCGAATCAAGTTTCTAGTTGATTAGATGATAGCCTAATAAATTAAGAAACTTCAATCCATGTTCTAAAACAAAAATCTAGTGCTATGGTATTGAATTAAATTGTTGGATGATAGCCCGTCGAGTTAATTAAATTTAAAGTATTTGGGCGTTAGATGATAGCCTAATGACTTAAATACTTTTATTCCATACACTTAATAAATGTGAACTTTGTTTCACCTCACCCTTTCATAATAATTTTTTGGGATGAGAGATGATTGGTTGAAGTCACTCGCCAATTTGAGTATTCGAATCGTTAGATGATAGCCTAACATTTTGGTACTTGTCATCCACAATTTAAAATCAATTCCAACACATTCAATATCTTTTGTGCGCTCAAGCACCTTTTACCTTTAAATCCTTTTCAAGATTAGACATGATTCATTTATAATTGAGATGTTTCTTCCTCTATTCCCAAGGTTTTTGACTTCTCCACTTGAGTAATAGAGGTGTTCTCAAACCCTCCCTCATGTTGGTGCGTAGTCTTTTATTCTTTATCACACCTTGTGGACGTTAGACGAGTCTTCTCCTTTAAAAATGACGACTTGTCTTTTCATTTAAAATCAATCAACAAACAATTATTTTCTAGCGAACTACGCTCGACTTTCGCATTGCACGAGGGAGTACGTAGGCACTAAGTCTTACGACCAAAGGCGAGCAAAAATAATAAAAACATTTCTTCTCCCTTTCTTTCTCATTTCAAACTTAGAAGATCGTAAAAATTTCACACTAACACACAACCACACTTTGAACTAAATGGGTACCATCGATCACGATGGATGTGAGGTGCTAATACCTTCCCTCGCATAACCAACTCCCGAACCCACAACTCTTAATTTTATAGACCGTCTTATCCTTTTCTTTCGTGGGTTTTATCTATATTTTCCCGTTCTTTTTTAGAACAAATAAAATTAGGTGGCGATTTCACCATTTTTGAAAATTTAAATGATTTTTGAAAATCGAGTTGCTTCATTGTGGAATCATCAAGGACCATCCAAGCACTAGAGGTAAGGGGTTTGATTTCTCTATCTCATATAGTTAGGGTTGGATAGTTATATTTTACATTTGGGGAAAAATTGATAGTTGATTCATAGGATTTTGGTTGGTTGATTGTTGAAATAGATTAGAAAAGTTGAATTAGGAGCATGGATTATGGGTGTGTTGTTGCTAGCATTGTAGAAATTAGAAGTATTAAAAATGGAAGGAAAACTGTGAAAAACTAGAACTTTTTACTGGCTGGTTGCAATGGGAATGAAAGGAGGAAGATGATGAAAGGCCACGGACCAAGGGGCGCCTACCCGACAAGGGATGGCGACGTCCCTGCCCTTAAGCGTCCGCTTAGCCTTCATTCCTCACGGACGCACGCGTCCTTGTACCATGGAAGGAAAAGCAGTTTTTGGTTTTTGTTTTTACTTCTTCTTCTTACGTGTTTACGCATAATTGTTTACATAATTATGCTTGTGGTTTTTGTTTGTTCCAATTGCCTAAAATCCATATACTACTAGTTAGTATTAATAAAATATAACTAGGACATAAGTTATCCGATTAAATTTAGAACCCGATTATGTTCCGATATCGATTTGGTAAATTCGACAACGACAAGTTGCTCGAATACAAGCAATTGACGTGCTAGCTAAGTTCGACGTGTAGAACGTAGTAGGGAAGTTAGTTTTTCGAGATTACGAGTTTTTACGAGACGACCCGAAATAGGCCAAATTACGGTTAAATTGAATCGGATTGCGTTTTAGTAGATTTAAGACACGTATGGACAATCAGATTGCAATGTTGACGATTATGAGTAATGCCGGTTATTAGGAATGGCTTTCGCGACGATTATAGGTGTTTGACAATTTTTCCGTATTTGGAATTTAGTGAATGAATTGATAATGATGTAGTGTGATTAAACATAATGTTTGCGACGATGTATTTATTAATGAATACTTGATGATATGCGATGTAATGATATATGTCTTTGTACATGATGATGTGATGATTATATGGATGTTGTTGATAAATGCTTCCGATTTGTGAATGCATGAATTTTAACGATGATGAATTATATGTGACGTTTTGCATAATGCAAATATGATGCGATGATATATTTATCTTGATGTAGATAAATTATGGGGATGTGGGCTTTATGCCAATTTTGATGAGCGATGATGATGTTTTTGTGTTGTGTAGTTTATTTGTCGAGTCACATACATTGCATTGGCGACGAGGGCTTTTATTATGCGACGATGGGATTTATGCCAAGTGCTCTAATTATGGACAAAGCGGGGTACCACATCCATAACATAGTCTTGTCTCATGGGTCGGTTATGTTTATGTTTGAGTTGTTTGGCGTTGGGTTTTAATTGATGGATGATGTTGAATTGCAATGATATATGATGCTTGTTTGGTGATGATCTTTATGATGAACATGAAATGAATATGACTTGATAATTTCATGATAGCGATATATAAATCATGAGTTTTGCGATGATTTAACCTTGATGAATTTAATGCAAATATGATGTGATGATGTTTGTGACTGGGCAGCCAATTTATGATTGTGCGTTGTTTGATGTTGTTGTTTGATGTTGCCGTGTTGATTAGTGACGTATTGACTTGCGATGATTTCGTAATGTGAACATTAATGAGTTATTGTGATGATTTATGCCGATGAGGTTATGGCGATAAAGTGTAAATTATCATTATTAGAATGACGATTGGAGTAAGTGAGTTTTGGTTATGTGTTGGACTGCACTTTTAATCTATATCTTTTATAATTCGAAACTATATATATATATATATATATATATATATATATATATATATATATATATGTGTGTGTGTGTGTGTGTGTGTGTGTGTGTTATCATGCCTTTAATTATATGTTTTGGAGTATCTCACCCTTTACTTGTTTGCGTTACCTTTATATTGGTAGCGTGCGGGTTATGAAGATGGAGTTTATAAATGCTTTTAGTCGGTCGGTGTCGCTCACGATACACTTTCGGGGAATAATTATGTTGTCTTGTTGTTGTTCTTTTATTGTTTTCCTTTTGTAAATAAGAATCATACTTTATGAAAATATGATTGGTTAAGGAAGTTTAATAAAGGAGATGTTTTGATTTTATGAATCAATTTATGTTTCAAACCATGCTATGTATCAAGATTTATACTTTAAAAGCAAGCTATTTAAAGTGATTTGGTTTTGAAGGTGTGATGCCTCAGTATTGAATTTATGAAATTTTAATTTACTCTGATTTTTGCATATAAAACCTTAGGTAATATTGGGGTGTTACATTAGTGGTATCAGAGCAGGTCGGTCTGTCGGCCAGGTTGTTAATTTTTTTAACCCTGTTGTATGCGATATGTGTGTGAAGCACTACCGGTACTTGCTTGTTTCTATTTGTTTGTTTGCAGAGATGAGTTTGAAACAAGTGTGGGAGAAGTTTTACTTCTTGGTGGTGCTTGTGGCTTAGAGATGGAGCCTCAGCAGGGTTACGCTTTGGTAACTTGAGGTGTAAGTTTGAAGACCTTTGTTGTGGTTTGGTAAAGATGGTTTATGTCACCATCATAATTGTCGACTATCTATTGACAAATTGAGAAACTGATCACCCTTAATCTCTTGTTGATAGTAGTCGAGATTTATGTTGGTTGGGATGGGCTTGTCTTTCCAGCTTAATAGTGTATGAAGCAGATGAGTTAGCACAAGGTGGTGCATGGTTACTTGAGTTGTGGGCGAATTTGGATTTTGATGAGAAACAAGATTTTGGCAAGCGAACTTCTTGTTGTAATTCTTCGAAGCATATTGTGAATATGTGGTGAATTACATGATAGTCATGATGAAGTTTTGATGGATTTAGTTCACGGAATTAGTTGTGATTGAAGTATCCTTAAGGGATGTTTGTACGAATTAGAGTTGAAAAGTCAACTTGAGGATTGGTTTGAGTAGAGTTTGTTTATTGAGCGGGTCTCCGTGAGTGCTATCGTTGTGTTGTTCGAGAAGAGCGAAAGTCGCTTAAGTTGATGTGTCGTTTTCGGACAAAGGAGCGAAGTGGATGTTGAGGACAAGTATCTACTTCCAGGACGATGTTGGATAAATCGTCGGTTGGGTTTATGTGTTTAGTGAGATCGATGTGAAGTCAGGCTCTACGGGTTAGTGTGAGGCGAAGATGTTTAGACAATACTTTTCAAGATAGTGTATGGTCTGGCGAGTGTTTGTTGATGTCATTAGTGTGACTAATCGTCGGGTATGATTTTAGAATGTTCGGACGATTACTCTCATGAGTAGCTATAAGAGTTAGTTTGTGTTCATGGATATTATTTGGCTCATCAAGTTAAGGAATTGTAGCAAGCATCGAGCTTATCGTTGAGTGAAGTTAGACCGATGCATGTCGGTATTCTAAAGATAGAGTTTTGAACTATTGACGTGAGTGCCGTAAGCGACTTGGGCGGTGATATTTTGGACAATTCTGAAGATTTATTTTGTATTTTATAGAAGACTTCAAGGGGGTTATTTCAGAGCTTAGAAGTTCCTTCGTTTTGGATGGTTGACTTTGTGAGTTTGATGGAAGATCTTTTTATAAGTTGGTATTGATAGTGGGTACTTTGACTTGAGATGGTCGAGTCATTATTTGGACTTCATGATAGGCGAATTTGTTTGAACAAGTGAAAAGTTTAGCGAATGCTTTGATTTTGGTCTTGTTTAGTACTGAAGAACCTTGTGCGGTGTATTGTGATACTTCATTTTGGACTTAAGATGTATTTTGACATATAGTTGGAAAAGTGTATTACTACCTTGGAACGATTTAATTTTCATAAGGAAAAAAATTGTTGGACGCTTGAGTTAGAGTTTGATGGGATTGTGCTCATTTGAAATCTTAATGGTGCAGATGTTAATGGCGAGAAGGTTGGAATTGTTGCGAGACAATTCAAGTTTGAATCGATCTATAAAGAGACTTAAATGCGGTGATGAGTTTAGTATGTTGATATCGCGGATAACCCAAGAATGTCGATTTGAGGATTTTTTATTTTGAAGAATAATCCATGATTGTTTGGAGACACTTGATGAGATTAAGTTTAGAAGGTTATTGAGGATTTGTTCACTACTAACATATGGATTTTGTTAGATACTAATAGTCGTGGTGGATTATTAGTTGCGACTAAGATAAGTCTTGACGAGAATTTTGAGATGGTTTGGTAGCTACAGGTACCTTAGGATGATTGATGTTTTATAAAGGAAGATGTTCTATTTGTGGTGAAGTCGGTCATGACGGTGTTCATGATTGGAGTCCATAAAATTGATGTTATGGTTCTAAGTCCAACTTTGTTTTGTAATTTCGGTTGTATGAGGCGGCGTTGATGGGTGGAGTTCTTGAGAGAGTGTTTTGGTTTGAATTACCACTTTGGAAGAATGAAAGTTATGGAAGGTTTTCGAATAAGAACACGTGTGTTGATCGTTCTGACGATCGAGGATGGTGGTTACTTAATACAAATTTTGGGAATTGAATTGTTATAGGGAAGACTTCGTTGAAGTCAAGTGTATCGTCAGTTTCACAAGTGAATGTTTGGACAATATTTGAAAAGGTCAAACTATGTCATGTATTTTAGAGGATCAATGGGCGTTGATCAATCGAGAATGAAAGAGTAATTTTCGAGTTGATGAGGCGATGTTACGAGGTGTCTTGATGGGTGTATGCGCTTTGAGCGTATCCATTATGAGTAATTGTGAAGTTGAGGATTAACCAAGTTGTTTCTGGTTGGCATCATATGCGTAAAAGTGATGCGCATGGTTTAGATATCGAGCATTGAATTTTTAGCGGTGTGCGAGATTGTTGGACTTGGACTAGTGAGTTATAGTCATGATCGTCATTACCCTAGAATGAGTAGTGTATCGCATTTGGTTATGTTTGAGTAACTTGTTATTGTTCAAGGGTTGTCGTTGGTAATCTACAAGGATGATGTGACCTTGTGATTTTACGGAATGAAAGCGATAACTACAAGTGTAATTCTTGAGTTAGTGGTTATGCGTGAATAAAGCCATCTTTTTATGTTTACGTATGCGTGGTACTATCCTATTCGATTGTTTGGTTTTCGTTTGTATAACCATTTTGTTATTTTCGTTTTAGCGGTGGTGTCGGTGTTGTGTCGTAGGACTTTATGTTCCTATCTTTGGTGACTCGTTTGGAGGTGTCGGTCCGGTGTGTGACTAATTCTATGGTTGAGGCGTTAGGATGATATCGATCTTGTTTGTTTAGTTCTCGAGTGAACCGGTGTGTCTGAATTGTTTGGTTGTTGGGTGATTAGTTGGTTTCGAGTGCATGGTATGGGCTTTGCATCTCGGCATGGTTGTTCTTTGGGCGTTGTGGTTAGGGATACCCTTGTTTTGGTGTACATTGTATGTTGTTTAATTGTGTGAGGATTGAGTGGAGGAATGCGTGGGCATGTTGTAACACCATTCTAAAATACCCGAATAATATTAAATATATCAACGATTTAAGTCATAATTCATCGAGTTAACACGAAGCAGGGGATGCCACAATTATTAAATAAAATAAAACCTCAAATAAGCGATAGCCATGCTACTGAGGATCATTACTCAAAATAATTCAATTAAATTAAGACCATGTCTTACAGTAGGAAAAATATCATAACCAAAGCGGAATAAACAAATCATTATTATTCCCAACAAAATTTAAAGAAACAATGAACAATATCTAATTCCTCAACTAACGTTCCCGATTATTACAATCTAATCGAGCATGACAACGACACAGGACTTAAATGACAAGCTCTAAAGCCATCCTCACGATTCTGAGCTGCTAACTTTAATAAATTGTAAAGTAAGGGTGAGACTTCTCATAATTAAAACACATTATAAGCTTTTCAATCAATAATATATCACAAGCATATTATTTCACCCATTTCATCATAAATTGATTTTAACACTCGAGACACAATCATACAAGTCATTATGTGTAATCAATAACCAACCAAAGAATTGTAACAACTGGAAGACATCCTAACATGTTACAATCTCATGCAAACACAAATCGACTCAATGCACGTGGTACCAACACGTGACCAAGTCACAACGATCCATCATCAATGGATCGGTAACCATCGATTCGTCCATAAACACCCGGACACGAATCCAGCCTAACCACCCATCCTCACTCGGGTATCGGTTATCGGCAATACAAATCAAATTCCACACAATGGGAATTAACTTCACCAAACAATGCATATGCATGCACAACACCCGTGCAATATTCAACACGAGTTATGACCACATCGGACATCATAAACCATCATCAACCACAACATGATATCATCAACTATCATGAAAGAAATCATCACAAAGCATAGTATGCCAAACACTTACCCTTCAATTGGTAAGACTATTCACCAGTATATACCACAACAACAACAACTAAGATCAATAACTATCAGGCATATACAACACCAACAAAATACATGGTATCAATACAATCATGAACACACCGATTATCATAAACCGAATCAAAACCAAAACATGATATCTCAACAATCATGCACACCATCATTAACATAAACATGCTTTTCATTCACGAAATACGAATACATCCATTCCTCACGGTTTCCCTTCTACACACCCATGTGCATCGACCAATAATCACTTACTTGAAATCGACTCATTTTCAAAATAATTTCAAGTTTTAGAAAATCTTTTCATTTTATAAAATAGAGCATTAAATTTAAGAAATAACGTCCAAAGCAGCGCTCAAAGCGGACTTACGGTTTGAAAGTTATGAATTTTCAAAGTTTGATATTTTTCAAAAGTTCTGCGAACCGGTTCTGCCTATGTACAACCGGTTCCTAAGTTCAAAATTCACATTTACGGAAAAATGTATGGGAACCGGTTCCGACACATCGAGGAACGGTTCTGAGTGTTTTTACTGTTTTCATAATTTTCTTTGTGGAACCGGTTCCTACCCACTAGAACCGGTTCCTCGTCCTAAAAGTCAAATTCGCACTTTTGACGGTATTTATTCATTCTCAACCAAAACAAACATACCCATACAATTGCAACATGAAAACACCAAAATAAATCTATTTTGCACCATTATAACATCAAACCACAATATTCCATCATTCATATTCATCAGTGACACTCTAATTGTTTTCGATCTATAATCCGACACAATAGGGATAATTCTCTGAACCTAACATTCTAAACCGGATTCCCTAACATACTATGATCATACCATTGAATATCTAAACCGATAATATGCATTAACTAATCAAAATCACCCACTTGTGAGTTCTTGATTCGACACTATAGGTTTTCTTCCTTCCTTTTCCTCTTCTCAACTTCACGTATTCTTGTTTTCTCCAAAATGACTCTTTCTTTTCTCTTTTCCTTATTTTATTCCTTTTATTCCTTTAACATAAATAAAATGAATTAAATAATGTGAGTAAGTCTTTACTCCTCACACCTTCACTTTACTCGACCCACCTCGATAATTCCATTCTTTTATTCCATAATTAATCCCAATAAATCCAATATATTAATAAATTATATTCTCAATTAAATTAATAATTAAAAATCATAATTATTTAATTATCGAATTATTTAGGGTGTCACACATGTCCCGATTTGTTCGTTTTGGTCGAAAGGACAGTTTATAAGTGGGGAGAGTTATAGCCGTTTATTTAATATTATATTATATTGATATTTTTGAGTTACCGTTTGTGATTATTTTGGCGGCGAGAATATTTATATTAATCGTTATATCTATTAATATATTTGGCGACGTTTTGTTCGGTCGGTTTTATTCCGTTCGGTTCGATAAAATATTATTGGACCGATATTTAATTCTCGAATTGTTTTAATTAATTGAGTAAATAATATTATTGGATATTATTAAGGTATTAATTAATAAAAATAAGTTAGGGGTGTGGGGCAATTGAAGAGATTGGGTATACACCCTTGTTGCTAGTAAAATTCATATAAACACATTTCCTCATTTTCTTCTATTTTTCACAAAACCAACTTAGCAACATGGAGAGCAAGTGAGGGTTTTGGAAGAAGAAGGAGAAGAGAAAGCAAGGGCTTGAGGTTGGAGTTGTGGAATCATCAAGGATCATCCAAGCACTAGAGGTAAGGGGTTTGATTTCTCTATCGCATATAGTTAGGGTTGGATAGTTATATTTTAGATTTGGGGAAAAATTGATAGTTGATTCATAGGATTTTGGTTGGTTGATTGTTGAAATAGATTAGAAAAGTTGAATTAGGAGCATGGATAATGGGTGTGTTGTTGCTAGCATTGTAGAAATTAGAAGTATTAAAAATGGAAGGAAAAGCTGAAAAACTAGAACATTTTCTTGGTATTTGCAATGGGAATGAAATGAGGAAGATGATGAAAGCCACGGACCAAGAGGCGCGCCACCCACAAGGGATGGCGACCGTCCCTACCATAAGGCGTCCGCCCTAGCCTTCATTCCTCACAGGGACGCCGTCCCTTGTACCATGGAAGAGGAAAAGCAGTTTTGGTTTTTACGTTTTTTACGCTTCTTCTTCTACGTGTTTATAATTATGCTTGTGGTTTGTTTGTTCCAATTGCCTAAAATCCACATACTACTAGTTAGTATTAATAAAATATAACTAGGACATAAGTTATCCGATTAAATTTAGAACCCGATTATGTTCGATATCCGATTTGGTAGAATTCGACAACGAACAAGTTGCTCGAATACAACAAAATTGACGTGCTAGCTAAGTTGGCGTGTAGAACATAGTGGTGAGGTTAGTTTTTGAAATTACGAGTTTTACGAGACAACTGAAATAGGCCAAATTACGGTTAAATTGAATCAGATTGCGTTTTAGTTTGTTTAAGACACGTATGGACAATCCAATTGCGATGTTGATGATTATGAGTAATGCCGGTTATTAGGAATGGCTTTCGCGACGATTATAGGTGTTTGACTATTTTTCCGTATTTGAAATTTAGTGAATGAATTGATGATAACGATGGGGTGTGATTAAACATAATGTTTGCGACGATGTATTTATTAATGAATACTTGATGATATGCGATGTAATGATATATGTCTTTGTACATGATGATGTGATGATTATATTGATGTTGTTAATAAATGCTTCCGATTTGTGAATGCATGACTTTTAGCGATGATGAATTATATGTGATGTTTTGTATAATGCAAATATGATGCGATGATATATTTATCTTGATGTAGATAAATTATGGCGATGTGGGCTTTATGACAATTTTGATGGCGATGATGATATTTTATGTTGTGTAGTTTATTGTGAGTCACATACATTGCATTGGCGAGGGCTTTTATACCAAGCGGCGAGGCTTTTATGCCAAGCGACGATGGGCTTTATGCCAAGTGTTCCTAATTATGGACAAAGCGACGGGTACCACATGCATAACATAGTTGTGTCTCATGGAGTCGGTTATGTTTATGTTTGACTTGTTTGGCGTTGGGTTTTAATTGATGGATGATATTGAATTGCGATGATATATGATGCTTGTTTGGTTATGATCTTTATGATGAACATGAAATAAATATGACTTGATAATTCCATGATATCTATCGATGAATATAAATGATGAGTTTTGCGATGATTTAACCTTGATGAAATGCTTAATGCAAATATGATGTGATGATGTTTGTGACGATGGGCTTTAGCCAATTTATGATGGTTTTATTTATGTTGCTTATGTTATTAGCATTGTTTGATGTTGCCGTGTTAATTAGTGATATTGACTTGTGATGATTTAGGTATAACGAACATTTATGTTGTTATGATGATTTATGTCGATGAGGTTATGGCGATAAAGTGTAGATTATCGTATTAGAATGACGATTGGAGTAAGTGAGTTTGGTAGCGTGCGGTTATGAAGACGGAGTTTATAATGCTTTTAGTCAGTCGGTGTCGCTACGTCGTGCACTCGGGGAATAATTATGTTGTCTTGTTGTTGTTCTTTGTTGTTTTCCTTTTGTAAATAAGAATCATACTTTATGAAAATATGATCGGTTAAGGAAGTTTAATAAAGGAGATGTTTTGATTTTTATGAATCAATTTATGTTTTCAACGATGCTATGTATCAAGAGATTTATACTTTAAAACAAAGCATTTAAAGTGATTTGGTTTGAAGGTGTGATTCCTCGATATTGAATTTATGAAATTTTAATTTACTCGATTTTTGCATATAAAACCTTGGGTAATATTGGGGTATTCTGAAATCCTATGCTAACAAGGTCTTCATCCCTTGTATTCCTTTGCCCTTCATCTTCAAGGCTTCCATTGTGTATTCAAGCTGCCATATCATTGCCATATTCAAGCTCACTATTGTTCATGAAAGAAAAACAAGGAAAGTGATTAGAAGTCGAATAATAACATGGACAAACTATTGTAGCAAGGTTTTCCTAAATAATCTTATCATTAGGGATTTACGCGAATCGAGTTAAAGGGTTCTTAAATTATGCCAAAGCCTCATAATCTGAATTTCAAGATTAATCATTGGCTGAAAAACTCCATCTGTAAATCACAAAAGATAACTTTTGGTTCACAAATGAAGTTGTAACTCAGTTTCCATCATAGTTACAATACAACAACAGAAGGAATGTACATGTATTTGGTTCACAGTTAAAAAAAAAACAAGCAGCCAGTGCAAACAACCAGCCATTACCAATTCAACAGAAAATCCCAATTAGGAAAAGTTAGAAATCACAGAACTTTGGCTCAGTAACAGAAGCATTGTTTTAGTCCAACAATTAAAACTCAACAAGTTACCACAATAAATCAAAAAAATCACCAAGAATCAGTAACAATGAATTTGCAAAAAGCCCAAAAACAATGTTATTTTGCAGAGTCCCGTTACAACAAGCAATCAGGGTCCAGTAACAACAAGCAATCAGAGTCCAGTAACAACAAACAATCAGAATCCAGTAACAACAAGCCAGTGAAGTCCAGAACAGCCTAAACCCTAATTCTGAATGCAGTATAAAGGGATTAAAGACACAAACCAGAAGTGACACTGTTCAGGAACCCTAAATCGGCCAGTCCTAATTCCTAGATTCAAAAACCCTAATTTTTTCATCATATTCCTACATAGAAGAACCCTTCAGAGATCGTTTTTTTAAAATCACAAGTTACGAGAGAGAAGAGAAGAAGAAGAAAAGAAAGATCTCACCAAAAAAGGTTTCGATCGGTGCCAAGGAGACCTAGGCTCCATTCCTTTTCCTTTCGCCTTTCGAGCCATCTTCATTCTCATATGCATCGTGACCATCGATTTAGAGTAGAAATATGACCTAGGGTTTTAGTTCTTCACCTTTAGATTTAGGGTTTAATCGCAAAATTAGAAAAATAGATCTTGGATTAGTATTGAGGAAGCAAGAGGCAAAACAAAGACACCGAATGATTTGAGTTCTGGGCCACGCCGCCACCGTGAGGCGATTCCGTATGACTGCTCATTTTTCCGCAAGTGTTCCAACGAAGAAGAAGTGAGGCGTGAGAGTGTCTAGAGAGGGAATCCGTGAAATGAGAGCTATGGGTTTGTTTTGTTAATTAATCTTTGTTATTAAAAATAAGTTTAAGATAAGTAGGATTAGTTAATGGGATTTGTTGGCTAACCGAGGCTACATTGGTCCTTTTGTCATCCGGTATATACTGGTCTATGGTAGTATTTGTGTTGTTTTTACAGCCACGGATCTCATGGAGTTGAATCCAATGCTCCAGTTGATGGCTCACCTGATCTCCATGAAGTCTC